>JAJMDO010000204.1:0-34126 GCA_030573635.1 Blastobotrys ciferrii
CGTGTCGGTGGAGCTGCACGGCGAGCCGCCAATGGAGGGACTGAAGAGCGGGTCGTCGGCTCCACACCCCCCGGACCCATGCTGAGGCCCTGAGGAGGGCCCAGTGGAGTTGCCGAAGTCGAAGAAGTGGCCCGGTACAGGGTCCAGCGGCTGCGGCGCAGCATAGTAGTAGTACCCACTGGCATAGCCAGCCGAGGACGCAGCGTCGGGGTTCGTGTAGTAGGAGAAGTTGTTCATGTCTAGCTCTAGGCCATTTCCACACCCTCCTCTGGCGGGTCCATGCGGATATTTATATCACCCGGCCCTACCTCTCCCCTCCCCTTTTCTTTTTCCGCTGATCTCCCTCCCCCAAAAAAAGAAACTCCCACGAAAAAAGAAACTTAGTGGGCCTCACCCAACAACACAAAACACACCCCCCAAGACCCCCCAGCGGTCGGCTTTCTGGGGGCACGCCCCCAGACCCCCTGGGCTCGCTTCGCGAGGCTTTGGGTAGTGTTCTATTCTTTCTATTCGTTGGCCCCTTGCAAAACTAACGCAGGTGTAGTTTTCTGGGGGCACGCCCCCAGACCCCCAGGGCTCGCTTCGCGAGGCTATGGGTAATGTTCGTTGAAGCCTCGCAGAGCCACGGGGGTGCAGGGGGCTGGCCCCCTGCAAACCAGGCTACTACAGTTGTTTTTCTGGGGGCACGCCCCCAGACCCCCTGGGCTCGCTTCGCGAGATTTTGGGTAACAAACGTTCTATTGTTTCTATTCGTTGAAGCCTCGCAGAGCCAGGGGGGTGCAGGGGGCTGGCCCCCTGCAAACCTAACCCAGTAGTAGTTTCTTTGGGCTCGCTTCGGTCGAGGTTATGGGTCTAGTAGATAGTAAGCTTCCGCGCAGCGGAACAACGCTTTTTGCTTCTTTTTCTGGAAAAAGAAGAATATCACTACAACGAAGATGCCATTGCTAGGCGAAGAACACGTACAGAAGGGACCGTTAGATGAGTAGACCCACTTGGACGAGTGAGATGGGAGTTTAATGGGAAATAAGGGTAGGGTTAGGGTGGGAGTCTTGGCGACCGTTGGACGATCGCTGCAAGGGGACTAAAGGGGAAGGAGAGCACCGATAGGCCTGGTTGGGAGGGTCGGTTGTCCGATATGACGCTGGGAGTTTCTTTTTCCTGGCACCTTCCAAATCGAATCTTCCGAGTGGGGCCTGGCACAAGCAAAGCACGCACGGCTGTGGAGGGGGTCAAAAATAACTATATCCAGCAACGAACAAAAAGAAACGTTGGCCTTCCAATCACAGCGCGACAACGAACGGGGCGTAATGTCACTCAATTACAACCACAACACAAGCAGCGAACCCCTCTCGGCTCGCGGACATTTTTTATCTTCCGCTTCCCTTGCCCCTCCCGCTGCAATTGTCTTTGAGCCTAATAGAACTAGGCTAGACTAAACTAAACTCTGATCTAATCTATGGGCTGCCGAGGCTTGGCAGACATTTTTCTGGGGGCACGCCCCCAGACCCCCCTGGGCTCGCTTCGCTCGAGGCTATGGGCAGAAACGGGCTTCTGCGAAGCGGAATAATGGTTTAGAGAGAGGTTGTTTTGCTGGGGGCACGCCCCCAGACCCCCCCTGGGCTCGCTTCGCTCGAGGCTATGGGCAGAAACGGGCTTCTGCGAAGCGGAATAATGGTTTAGAGAGAGGTTGTTTTTCTGGGGGCACGCCCCCAGACCCCCTGGGCTCGCTTCGCTCGAGGTTATGGGTAGCCCAACCTTCCGCGAAGACAAACGCTTTTGCTTCTTTTCTGGAAAAGAAGAAATCTATGACGACGCTTCTTTACCCCTGGGCTCGGTTCACTGGAGGTTATGGGTAGCCCTACCTTCCGCGAAGCGGAGAAATGCTTTTGCTTCTTTTCTGGAAAAGAAGAAAACTGCTCGACTGGTAGTTTTCTGGGGGCACGCCCCCAGACCCCCTGGGCTCGCTTCGCTCGAGGCTATGGGTAGCCTAAGCTTTCGCGAAGCGGACAAACGCTTTTGCTTCTTTTCTGGAAAGAAGGAAATATTACGACAATTATTTACCCCTGGGCTCGCTTTGATAGAGGATATGGGTAGCCAGAGTTTCTGCGAAGGGGAAAAACACATGCCTCCTCTTTGTAAAAGAATGATTTATAGAGAGATCAATTCTGTTTGCGTAATCAACATTCGGTTCTATTGCTCTGCTGAAAAGAAGATTGAAAAGACCAATCTAAGTATTCCGCCTCGCAGAAGTATATAAAGCTTTTGCTTCTTTTCTGGAAAAGAAGAAGTGTAATGTATAATAGAATATTTAAATGCCAGCCCCCTGCAAGCCTAACCCAGGTGTGGTTTTCTGGGCGCACGCCCCCAGACCCCCAGGGCTCGCTTCGCGAGACTATGGGTAGTGTTCTATTCTTTCTATTCGTTGAAGCCTCGCAGAGCCACGGGGGTGCAGGGGGCTGGCCCCCTGCAAGCCTAACCCAGGTGTGGTTTTCTGGGCGCACGCCCCCAGACCCCCAGGGCTCGCTTCGCGAGACTATGGGTAGTGTTCTATTCTTTCTATTCGTTGAAGCCTCGCAGAGCCACGGGGGTGCAGGGGGCTGGCCCCCTGCAAACCAAACCCAGAGGTAGGTTTCTCGCATAATCCGTTGAGGCTGAGTGTTCTGCTTGGAAGAACTAATGCTTTTGCTTCTTTTCTGGGAGAGGAAATATACCATACAACAATCACTGTGGGTGTTTTACAGTTTGCTTTGCGTAATTCGTTCGATTTGAGTATCCAGAGCTAACTCCATTCTGCTTCGTGACATGCAAAAGAAGAGCAATATGATCGGTAGCAAGGAATGTGTTTGTAGGCTAAGGGTTGCCCAAATTATGTAGGGGTCGTGATTTCATTGATGAAGAAATTCCGAATAAAATATGCGGGGGTTTGGTAAATCAGGTGCCCCTTGTTATGTTGTTTAGGTGATGCGTAGTTACGCTACTCAAATCAAGTTGTTCACAGCTCGATCTGAAACCGCTACATATTTTGAACATTTAAAGGGGGAGTCGAGGCGTTCGACAACTAAGATTGATCCGAGACTCAGCGAAAAAGATTATTATCCTGGAGGTTTAATTTGATGGTTTTGTCAGTTAAGGAAAGGAAGATAGTAGTACGCCCTGCAAGGAGAGCGATTACGGTTGGCACTTGAAGTGGTTCTTGTTCCAGTATTTTAGCAGGGATTCCCTCTAATTGAGTCAATTCAAGCCGTGTCCATTCAACTGAAAGACGGTCATTGGCCAGTCGGTGTTCTTGCAACTGAAAGAAGACACTTGTTTCCCTTTGTGGTTTGTTTTAACACATCCAAGTACACATCTCTGCGAGTCAGGCTCGTTCTAAACTCCTTTAAACTGAAAATAGACCACTTCATTGACTTCCTTAGCTGCCTTGAGGTTTACCCAGCCCCAGCATCTCAAAAAGTTGCTAGAATTAGTTTTATCTTTGCAAACTACAGTCCGCTTACTATTACTAACCGGAAAGAGAACTTGCACAAAATTGATATATTCGTCTATGTTCTACCATTCCAAGAAAACATTAAGCCAATCGATACCTGTAGGTAATTCGTCAAAATTAATGCTATTCTTCCAGGAAATAAGCAAAAACGAAACTCAGAAGCACAACCATACCCATAATCCCCAAAAAAAACAAGCCCAGATGGACTACAGGCACTTCCCCAACAAATACCACCATCGTGGTATTTTTCTTCTTTTCCAGAAAAGAAGCAAAAGCGTTGGTCCGCTTCGCGGAAACTCACACATGCTCATAACCTCGAACAAAACGAGCCCAGGCGACCTGCTCTCATAAAACACCTCCCTCATTTCCCGCCCCCAGAAAATAACACTGTCGTGGTATTTTTCTTCTTTTCCAGAAAAGAAGCAAAAGCGTTTGTCCGCTTCGCGGAAGGTTTGGCTGCCCATAGCTTCGAGCGAAGCGAGCCCTGGGGGTCTGGGGGCGTGCCCCCAGAAAACAAGCCAAGCTATGGTTAGTGATATGGCTAGAGATGATGTAATATGGAAGGCGACGTATAGCTTTGTTTTGGGAAAAAGCAACTTGGGGGGAGGCACTTTCCGTAGGGTGGCGATCGATCCAGTAGGGGTTAGGAGGGCGAGGCGGAAAGTGGTGGTTGCGTGTGCATGCGCCGTTTCAGAATTAATAGGGATATATTGGTTGATTATATACAGCACATGCGCCATCCCATGAGAGGGCAACGTTTCGGGATGCGGGAGCTGGGATTGGCGATGTCCGGCTCCAGGGCGATGACCTGTCGGACCCACATGGAACAGGAACGGACGTACATAGCTCCTAATTTATGCACGCGTCCCTGCTGCACTCCGGCTAGCCAGTTGTTCCGGCCGGATGCAGGCAGCCAAAATGGAAAGACTAAAGCAAGCAACTAGCCCAATATGCATGCATGTCCATCTCGCCAGGATGAGGTTGCTAAGACGACCCTCGTCGACCTGCTCATCAACGTTGCTAGCCAGACCCACAATGCTGCAACGCGGATCTGAAACAGCTCAATAAAACTGATAGTCTGCAGCAGTCCAGCAAAAGCCTTTCAATTGCACGTATGAACGTTTCCTTGAGCCCTTCGTGAGATGCAATGCTCTTGGTTTTACCTTGGGGGCACGCCCCCAAACCCCCAGGGTCGGCTTCGCCGAATTGGTTCTGCCGAAAAAATTGCTAGCAAGTACCACTGCTCGCTAATGCTCATAAAGCCACGTCATTTAACGATAGCCTGCACCCTACACGATCAACGGGATCATCAATAAACCGGTTATAGTCATATCTAATCAATCGATTATAAAACATAAATCGGCCTAGTGATTCCGGCAAAGAAGCAAAAGCGTTGCAGTAGGCAGAACCTTGAACTAAGAGCGCCAGGAGCCTGAGCACTTTGTGAATTAGGGTAGAACAAATAAACCACCACCCAAAGCCTCGAGCGAAGCGATCTAGTCTGTGCTCTAGGAAAATACCAGTTGTTTTCCCTCTTCCAGAAAAGCAAAGCCGTTGGTTCCGCTTCAAAAGCTTGAGCTAATAGTGCCTGGGGTCTGGGGTACTTTGTGAGTTGAAATTGAGAGCACAACAGGTAGAACGAATGAACCACTACCCAAAGCCTCGAGCGAAGCGAGCCCAGGGGGTCTGGGGGCATGCCCCCAGATATCCACTAATGAGTTAGGTTGCAGGGGCCAGCTTCCTGGCCCTGCGAGGCTTCATCGAATAGAACAAACTATTATGCACAAAATTAACCTCGAGCACAGCTCTCGTGCATGTACAAAACAGTGCACATGGTTAATCACTTCATCCTGGGACTTTGGACGAACAGCCTGGGGCCAAAGTTCTGCAATTGAGAGTCGATATGAACAAGGCTCGATCTCGGGGTACGGGCTTCGCGGTAAAAGGCACTACCGGTGGGTTGGAACACTGGATTGTGCCAATTGGCGGGGGTCCGCCCTGAATCCGATTGAGTAGACCGAAATGCCTTGAAATTACGCATCGGTAATACAGAGATGCCTAATTATCGATCCCTTCCCCTGGACAACCCCATCCGCGGAAATGCCGAAAATTATTTACGGCTGTCTCGTTGCCCTGGCAACCACTCTTACCCGGTTTCCTCACATGCATACATGCACGAAATTTGGAACAAGGAACACCACCACACTAGCTACCCGCCCGTAGTGGTGTTCCTGGGGGCAGGCCCCCAGACCCCCCGGGCTCGCTTCGCGAGATTATGGGTAGTGTTCTATTCTTTTATTCGTTGAAGCCTCGCAGAGCCAGGGGGGTGCAGGGGGCTAGCCCCCTGCAAAACTAACCCAGGAGCGGTCTTCTGGGGGCATGCCCCCAGACCCCCAGGGCTCGCTTCGCTCGAAGTTATGGGTATGTACTCGATGAAGCCTTGCAGAGCCACGGGGGTGCAGGGGACTGGCCCCCTGCAAACCTAACCCTGTTGTAGTTTTCTGGGGGCACGCCCCCAGACCCCTCGGATGCTTTGCCGAGGGATGGGAGAGTGTGGTTAGACTCTAGAGCCTGATGAAGAGAGAGGGATGTTCTTGCTCATAGTTGACTTTGGCCTTCTCTGTGATAGCTGGCAGACCGGACTCATGATTTTTGGTGCTCGGACATTTCTGACCCAAAACCTGCAGAAACATGCTAGTGCAGTGGGTATGTCTCAGGCAGAACTACAGAAGTACCCTGGCTCAAATAACTCAATTAGTCATGCTGTGTCATAGGGTCCGCTCTGGTTCGCCAACATCACATTGCTTCCGACTCCTTCTATATGGCTTTGTCCCCTTCTGCAAGTAGGCAGGCTTCACTGACAAGAGGCTAGCTTAATAGGATTCCTTCTTCTCCAAAAAGAAGCAGAAAGCGTAGTATTCCCTCGCACAAAGCCTTTATACATATCATTGGGCAAAGTCAACCCAGGGAGGCTGGGGGAGTGCGGCCAGAAGACCACTTCTGAGCTAGAATTCGCAGGGGTCAGCCACCTGCACCTCCGTGGCTCTGCGAGGCTTCAACGAATGAAAAACAAAACACGTGAAACGGAAGGAACAATAGGAAATAATTTTATGTATTGGATCAAGGGTCTGGCATGGTCTTTGTGACTTATTCCGGGTTTAACTCCGAGTGGGTACTCCTGACAACTCTATCATAAATTGATTAAATATAAATGTAAATGTAAATGACAGAACATTGCCCTAAATCTCGAGCGAAGCGAGTCCTGGGGGTCTGGGGGCGTGCCCCCAGAAAACCACTACCGCGTTGGAATGCGCGCAGAAACCAAGCTCATCGAATGATATAGTTGGTCTAGGTGGTTCTGAGAATGTCTAAATGCGTATTTATTAGGTCGTGGGCAGATCTGGGGTCGGATACGTTACATTGGAATGAGGGATCGAAATCAAGTGGCCCCCGTGTACCTGCATATCAAACTGCATTCCGCAGCCGCACGATCGCGAGCTGCCAATCCCCCTGGAACCCCCTGACGTCAACTTTTCTTTATCTGTAGGTCTAGAGTATACAGCAAGCAGTGGTATGCTTCTCTTACGGGAAAAAGAAGCAAAACGCTGACGTTTTGCTTCGCTGAAGGGTTTCTCTCTACTCCAAACCTCGGCAAAGCCGACCCGAGAGATGCTCCTCCTACAAAAAAAAAAAAAAAAAAAAAAAAAAAATCAATCCCTTTGTACGAAATTCCAGCTATTAGTAGCCTTCTTTTTCCAGAAAAAGAAGCAAAAGCGTTGGTTTGCTACGCGCAGAAAGTTGTGGACCCAAACCTCGACGAAACTGACCCTAGCCGTCGCCCCTTGAAATCAACCCATCGCGTAGTATACTATCAATGCATTGTAGAAAGCAATCCTCGAGTGATATTCTTCTTTTTCCAGAAAAAGAAGCAAAAAGCGTTTGTTCTGCTTCGCAGAAGACCCGTTTTTGCCCATAGCCTCGAGCGAAGCGAGCCCAGGGGGTCTGGGGGCATGCCCCCAGAAAACTACCAGTCGAGCAGTCTCTTCTTTTTCCAGAAAAAGAAGCAAAAAGCGTTGTTCTGCTTCGCAGAATTTGTTGACCCAAACCTCGACGAAGCCGACCCAGTGGTCTGGTCAGTTCATCGCGTAGTATACTATCAATGTATTGTAGAAAGCAATCCTCGAGTGACATTCTTCTTTTTCCAGAAAAAGAAGCAAAAAGCGTTGTTCTGCTTCGCAGAATTTGTTGACCCAAACCTCGGCGAAGCCGACCCAGGGGGTCTGGGGGCGTGCCCCCAGAAACCAATACATCTACAGGTCTGCTTCGACCCAAACCTCGGCGAAGCCGACCCAGGAGGTCTGGGGGCCTGCCCCCAGAAATTTTCCAGAGCTGGTCAAATACACGCTGCCAAGGAGCCCGGCGAGTGGTATTTTGCTCTTGTGGTGTATGAAATGCACATATTTCATGCCATATATAATAGGATGGCTGTGTGCGGCGCGAAAGTGAGATGTGTCTTAGAACGTTACCCTGACGACGTCGGGGTCGGAAGAGGCTATACAGACGGCGCCGGAGAGGGCAGACGGTGTGGAGCAGAGTTTAATAGCAGCGGGCCAAGGGGTCGTCTGTGAGCTTAAAGGGCGCGTGGCCGAACAACGGGGGGGCTGGGGGTGTGGGACGGCTGGCTAGGGCGCCTTATCGAGAGGCGTGCATGCATGGATTGTGCAGTGGTTCACATGCATGCAGCTATCGGTCAGCGCGCGGGGGCGCGCGCGCGCAATACGTGGAGAGAGGAGGGGAGAGGCTATGAATAGAAAAACGCGATATATGGAAGGTGGCCGGAGGGCCGAGGAGCCCTTGCAAGTATATATAAGGGGCCTTTGTTTGGGAGCGATGCATGTAGAACCTTATATATTCTTTTTTTTTTGTTTGTTTTATTTTTCTGGTGGTTGGCTGAGCTGGGCTAAGGGTTTATATAAATTCCAGCCTCCCCCTTTGTTAGCCTGCACTGTCGATCGTTCCTGGCACGGTTATCATCCGCCGTACACTGTGCACATAGGTCTGCACCTGACTCCGCTTCTTTTTGACAAACTCAACCAACTAGTATATACATGTACCATGCGCAACCTGCTGGGAGGAGGGACTGAGCACGCGGACTATGGCGAACGGCCGGAGGGCGGCAGTCTCTCTGACCCGTTTGACAGTCAGTACGAGTATCAGTCAGTGTCCTCGGCTTCGTCGAGTGACCGACAAAGACAGGGCTATCCGCCTGAGATGAGTTCTCTGTCTGTGCACAACATGCCTTCCAGCGAGTTTGATCGGTATCCTAACCGGATCTCTGCTGGGGGGAGTCCTGTTCTGGGCAACTCTTCGTCTGGGCCTACGATTGCTCGGGGCAACGAGATGATTGAGCAGAACAACACCACAAACACTGCGACGACAGCGTCGTCGTCTGACAAGGAAAAGTACTCTCCGGCTGTCTCTATTAAGCCCATGAACGAGAAGGAGTCGAATCCGTTCATTGTGACGACCGACTTTTCGCCCTTTGGCGGATATCCCGCCTCGTCCTTCCCTCTGTTGATGGAGGAGAAGGAGGGCGACGACCACATACACAATCCAGACCCTATTCTGGATGCAAAGATGGACCGGAAATGCCAGAGACTCGATAGACGCGGCGCGCTGAGTCTGGCAGGGTTCATCTGTCTGATTGTGGGCGCTATACTGCTATTTATTGTTCTCCCCGTGCTCACCTACTCGGGCCTCACCGACTATCGGCCCCAGACCCAGGTGGTGGAGCATCTCACAAACTATGAATATGGCCATCTGGCAGCCGCGCGCACCAATCTGGTGGATCCAGATACGCCTGACGACGCGCGGAAGCACAAGTCAAAGGATGGCGACGAGTGGGAGCTCGTCTTCAGCGACGAGTTCAACATGGAGGGCCGCACCTTTTATGAGGGGGACGACCAGTTCTGGCAGGCGATGGATTTCTGGTATGTCTCTACGATGGATCTGGAGTGGTATTCTCCAGATGCGGTCACCACAGAAAAGGGCGCCCTAGTGCTACAGCTCGACGCGTACAAGAACCACGACATGTTCTATCGGTCCGGCATGGTCCAGTCGTGGAACAAGATGTGCTTCACCGAGGGCTACATTGAGGTTTCGGCCATGTTACCTGGTCGAGGATATGTAAATGGGCTGTGGCCCGGTATCTGGACGCTGGGCAATTTGGGGAGACCCGGCTATCTGGCGTCTACCGAAGGTGTCTGGCCCTATACCTACAACTCGTGCGATGCCGGTATTACGCCTAATCAATCGTCCGAAGACGGAATCTCGTATCTACCGGGACAGAAGCTACCCAGCTGCACATGCAAGGGCCACGACCACCCCAACGAGGGCGTCGGACGAGGCGCACCAGAAATCGATCTAATCGAGGCACAACAGACACAAAAAGAAGGCAAGCTGAAGAACGGACAGGCCTCACAATCATACCAGGTGGCGCCATACGACATTTGGTACTACCCAAACTACGACTTTATCGAAATCCACAACAAGTCCATCACAGCCATGAACACCTACACCGGAGGCCCCCTCCAACAGGCAGTTTCTGCCGCAAGCACATTAAACCATGATTGGTACGAGCTCGGCACAGACTCCCCCAGCTACCAAAGCTATGGATACGAGTACCTCAACGATGACGACAAGGGCTACATCCGCTGGTTCATCGGTGAAGACCCCACCGCCACAATGTACGCACCATCCATCGGCCCGAATGGAAACGTCGGTCAACGACTCATCTCCAAGGAACCGATGTCCGTGATCATGAACCTGGGTATCTCCAACAATTGGGACGGTAACATCGACTGGCCAAACCTCGATTGGCCCTCCAAAATGCGCATCGACTACGTCCGCGTTTACCAACCGTCCGGAAAAACCTCAATAACATGCGATCCTAGGGATTACCCCACTTACGACTACATCCAAGACCATCTCCCCGCTTACGAAAACGCAAACCTCACCGGGTGGGCCGCGGCAGGCTACGCTTTCCCCCCAACCCGTCTAACCGGTGACTGTGAATAATTAGACCCCCAACCACCACGCATTAATTTATAACCTATTGTTGTTCTATCCTGGTTTTCTGGGGACTCGCCCCCAGACCCCCTGGGCTCGCTTCGCTCGAGGTTTTGGGTATGTATTCGACTAAGCCTCGCAGAGCCACGGGGGTGCAGGGGGCTGGCCCCCTGCAAAACCTAACCCAGTAGTGGTTTTCTGGGGGCACGCCCCCAGACCCCCTGGGCTCGCTTCGCTCGAGGTTTTGGGTAGTGTTCCATTGCTTCTATTCGTTGAAGCCTCGCAGAGCCACGGGGGTGCAGGGGGCTGGCCCCCTGCAAAACCTAACCCACGAGTGGTTTTCTGGGGGCACGCCCCCAGACCCCCCGGGCTCGCTTCGCTCGAGGTTTTGGGTATGTATTCTATGAAGCCTCGCAGAGCCACGGGGATGCAGGGGGCTGGCCCCCTGCAAAACCTAACCCACGAGTGGTTTTCTGGGGGCGTGCCCCCAGACCCCCCGGGCTCGCTTCGCTCGAGGTTTTGGGTATGTATTCTATGAAGCCTCGCAGAGCCACGGGGGTGCAGGGGGCCAGCTGGTTTTCTGGGGGCACGCCCCCAGACCCCCTGGGCTCGCTTCGTTCGAGGTTATGGGGTAGTGTTCTATTGCTTCTATTCGTTGAAGCCTCGCAGAGCCACGGGGGTGCAGGGGGCTGGCCCCCTGCAAAACCTAACCCAGTAGTAGTTTTGTGGGGGGCATGCCCCCAGACCCCCTGGGCTGGCTTCGCTCGAGGTTTTGGGTTGGCCATGAGCTTCTGTGAAGCAGAACAACGCTTTTTGCTTCTTTTTCTGGAAAAAGAAGAGAACACTAGATTACTGGTCGTTGAAGTACTAGACGGTTGATTGCTGGGGAAGGTTTGTCTTTTTTTTTGATGATAAGGGAAGGATCTGCAGAGGGGTGTTTATCGGTTGCCTAAATGAGACAAGGGCCCTTTGGCTTAATATAAAGGGACGGCTGCCGAGGGTAGGGTGTGTAGAGTCTGGTAGCAATGAGTAAGCCTGTAAATGTAGGGGATTTAGATGGTAGTGTTCCTGACTATGTCAAGGAGCGGTTGAGGTATTTGGAGGAGCATGTTCGGCGGTATCCGGTGGACTTGACGGAGCAGGTTTATGAAATGTATGACAAGTATCCTCCGCAGAAGTTGCGGGAGTTGGAGAACCGGGCGGTGTACTGTGATGAGCTCATTACGCGGATGGAGCTGATGAAAGTGGAGGCAGACACTAGTGGCCGGTTTGTATATCAACCACCTGAGATACTGTTGAACCCTCGTCACGGGTTATCGATAGCTCGGTACCCCACAGACAAGGATATACGGTATTGGCTGTTCGACTTCGAAATGGCGGTACGACAAAGATATCCTGAGGTGTCGGATATCCAGCTTTGTCATTGGGTCTTCTACTGGATCAAGAATGAAAGTGGGCTGGAACACGAATGTGAGCTTCTCCAAAACAGAGCGCAAACGAATTGGGAAGAAACCAAGAGCTGTCTGATTGAACTGGAGTCTAGGTTCAAGACCCATCATGCGTTTGAGAAGAACGTGTATTCAACCATGGAGAAACTGTCCCATCGAGACCCATCGTTCCTCTCCAAACTGGCGTACTACTCCACATTGTTCCGGGCCCAATCACGAACCTATCCAGCAGTCCGCGGTATCCTAACCGCCCGCTATGTCAACCATCCAGCAGGAAAGCTTATAAACGTCCTCACCGCTCGCTTCGAAAACGAGGTCCCCCATGAAAAACGCACAGGCAAGGCATTCATCGAGTACATCCGTCCAGCCGCTAAGAAATACCTCAAACCAACAAAACCTATAATTTATTCCAACCTTTCCTAATCTAACCTCATCTTAATGCATAGATAGTCGCAGCTCATTTCCAACCCTACCCAGTTTACTTCTGGGTTAAGATTGGCAGGGGGCCAGCCCCCTGCACCCCCGTGGCTCTGCGAGGCTTCAACGAATAGACACAACTGAACACTACCCATAGCTTCGAGCGAAGCGACGTGTCCTTAGAAAACTACTGGGTCAGGTTTTGCAGGGGGCCAGCCCCCTGCACCCCCGTGGCTCTGCGAGGCTTCAACGAATAGAATGAATGGAACACTCCCCAAAACCTCGAGCGAAGCAAGCCCAGGGAGTCTGGGGGCGTGCCCCCAGAAAACTACTGGGTTAGGTGGACCCCCGTGGCTCTGCGAGGCTTTAATGAATAGAAAGAATAGAACACTACCCAAAACCTCGAGCGAAGCGAGCCCAGGGGGTCTGGGGGCATGCCCCCAGAAAACAGTTGTTCGTTAGGTTTTGCAGTGGGCCAGCCCCCTGCACCCCCGTTGCTCTGCGAGGCTTTATCAAATACATACCCAAAACCTCGAGCGAAGCGAGCCCAGGGGGTCTGGGGGCATGCCCCCAGAAAACCACCTGTGGGTTAGGACTACAATACCCGTAGCTTCGAGCGAAGGGGCGTGACCCCAGAAACCAATTGGAGAATTGATTGAGGGTTGTCGATGGTTTCCGTTTCGGGCAAGAAGGTTCGGTGTTATGCGATAAAGCCGGTTAATAGTGTAGTGTTTGAGGTGTATTAGAGAAAGGATGGAAAAGAGGAGTACGTAAAGCGTTTGATCTGGGTTCTAGTGCACCTCTGCTTCGCAGGACTTGCGCTTTTGCTGCTTTTCTGGAAAAGAAGAATTTGGTCACACGACTCTGCAACGCTTTTGCTTCTTTTCTGTAAAAGAAGAATAAAGTGGCCCGAGTAGTGAAGAATGTGTCTCCAACTTAGAAGGAGGGGTAAAAGTTGACCTAATTAGGGGACTAAATGAGGATTGACGTGAGCCAAGAAATAAGGTGAGACAAGATGTAGGACCGTTGAGCTTGATCTGACGGGTTACTCAATGAGGTTATGCGTGTTGCCTGGGGAGTGAGACAGGGAAGGGCGTCGGAGTGCCGACTGATGTTTTGGATGTTTCACCACAAATTAATTAATTGGGAGGGCGGGTCTCGGTTCCTGGCCGCCTGCCGGCAGTCGGTAAGGGCAAAAAAAGAAAAAGAATGCAACAAAGCGCTTCTCGATCGTCTGAAAAGCCTACAATGGATCGTGGACAACAATCAGCTTGGGAGGAAGCGGTGTGGTGTGCCGTATTTGGGGATGCAGTGCCTGCGGGCTTTTCGCTGTATGGTACTTCTGTTTAGGGAATGCATATGCCCAAAAATAGCTCTCCACCTGCCTCATTGGGACCTGCCATGCAGGGTCCATGCATGCAGGCGGCAGCATGTCTCACGGCCGTCGGAATAATTTACTACATGCAGGAGGAGGTTCTTCCGATAGCTGTCTCCGAGCCCACCCCCTGCCTACAGGTCATCCTTTGAATCACACGAGTCATCTTCCAATCATATACTGCAGATAAAGCCGTGCAAGGTTGCATTGGCGGATGTTACACCCCTTTCATGCTGCCCACTTCCGCAGGTACACACGTCGACCTTAATTTACTGAACAGCTGTCAATGTGAGTGGCTCCACGTATATCTCGATGCTGTCAATCAATTAGCAAATAATAACTACTTCTGGTCAGTTCACTAGCTATCACACAAAGTGCGGGGAAACACGAGCGTTGCAGAGTGGCGGATTCCGGGCATATAATGAACTGAACTGAACCCCCCCGTGAGGGGTCTCCAGCCTCTCCTTCATCCCCAACAGCAGCAGGTTTCATTTCTGTATGCAGATCTCGCCGATCTGAATCATCCAGTTTCCACGCTTATCACGGGTGTTTCACTGAAGGATAAAGATTTATCCCCCTGAAAGACATGACTGCATAGCAAAGAGACCAGCATTGTTTACCTGTCTTCTTAATCGGTTATGATCTGCCCTTCTTACCGTTCTCATCGCCCATCCGGCTAACCACATAACCGGCATCCCGCCTTCGCAATACCCATGCTAGAAGTTAAGCAAATCGTTGACTGTCATATCGTAACTCGGCCACGTTCCTTTTCAGAAATGAACCAAAAGCGGGGTTCTGCGAGGCCTCATCAAATAGAAAGGATAAACCATTAACCTCGAGCTAACTGACCCTACGGGGTCTGGGTCTCGCCCCAGAAATCAGTTCTGGGTTAGGTTTTGCAGGGGGCTAGCCCCCTGCACCCCCGTGGCTCTGCGAGGCTTCAGCGAATAGAAAGAGTAGAGCATTACCCATAGCCTCGAGCGAAGCGAGCCCTGGGGGTCTGGGGGCGTGCCCCCAGAAAACCAGTTCTGGGTTAGAATTTGCAGGGGGTCAACCCCCTGCACCCCCTTGGCTCTGCGAGGCTTCATCGAATACATACCCATAACCTTCGAGCGAAGCGAGCCCCGGGGGTCTGGGGGCGTGCCCCCAGAAACCACTCCTAGGTTAGGATTTGAATCGGTTCAGTGTCTATGCGGGAGTTCAATTTGTAGAAAGGTGAAGCTACTATCCCTTTCACCCGTTGTGGACTCTAAATGTTTTGCTTTTGCTCTTTACTTGACACATTCTAGAGCGAAAATTCAGGTACTGTTGCATTTTATTTTACCAAGCAAGCTACGGCCTGGCCACTAGTTGGTTTACTTGACGAATTAGACCTTCAACCCAGTTAAATCTGCACCATGCACATGAATATCCATAGGAAATGGACTTGGAGCGAGTAATCCATGGTTGGTCGTATATGTTTCAGAACCAAAGGTTATTGGTTCAAAGACCTCAAATGCCCTTCCCATTATGCGTGTTTGAAGGAACAAAATTCAATCGATCTCAGACATAGCTCTGTTTCGCTCGTAGAAAAAACATTGTACAACATGACAACTGTCTTGATCTGTTGAAGATACTCCCGTTAAACTAGTAGAGTATACTCTGGTATTGGATTTGCAGTTTCCAGTAACCTGCATCCCATGGCTCTGCAAAACTTTTACAAACAAAGGAAACGGGGAATTACCAGAATTTCAAGAGTGAAGTGGGCTCAGGGGTTGGTTGCCCGTCGTCAGGAACCTGTTGTTGGATTAAAAGCTCGCAGGGGCAAGCCCCCTGCAAAACTAACTCAGAACTTGTTTTTTACTGAGGGCACTCCCTGAGCGAAGCGGCACCTGGGGGTCTGGGCTTATACCCTCGGAAACCAGGAGTGAGTTTCCGAATTGTTGCTAGTGCTCCCCTCTCTGAAAGTCCGTCGACTCGATGTTTCAACATGTACATAAAACTGTTGAATAGTGGACTATGAATCTCTTAGTAGTTATAGACTTGTACGATGTACGAAATCCATGAATTAATCCTACTGACGGGCCATCGAGCTACACGCCTGCTAAAATTGAGAATGTCCAGTTGGTTGTAACGTATTGAGAATGTCCATTTAGTTGAAACGTACGCAGTGCAAATGCGCTCAAATTTCATACATTATAATTTCAATCAACAATTAAAATCGACCGTCATGTAATAAGGAGGACGGGTAGTAATTAGTGTTTTAGCTAGAACTTGCCTACGAGCTTCTCATGACTATTGAAGCTCGAGCAAAAGCATCTCAGTAGCTTCCTCATTGACGCTGAAGCATTGTAGCAAATTAAGTTGCGCCACTACAAATTATCAACCAGCAATGCCTCGTCTTGACACTCATACGTACCTCAACTTCCACTGCCTTATTTTAGTGGTGGGTTTTTGGGAAAGCTCGCCATATTAAGTATTTGAGATTCCGAATACAAACCAGCTGGAAAGCACTCGATAGTTTTAAAGGTTTCCGGCTTTGTCGTGCTGAAGATCATATGCCATTAGGTATGCTGTGTTTCACTGGGAACACGGGTAGAAACACCGAAACGCTTGATCAAGCTATAGAACTGAACTAATTTGTAGAGGCCGGTCGTTCTACTTTTCTCTCTTGCTCTATGCAAGAGAATATGATTATAGCACAACTAGGCCAGGCAGGGGAAATTTTCCTTGTAGTGGCAGGCGACACTCTACAAACAAAGTACGTACGCTTGAGTCTAACGCCTTAGCTTATATTCTACTATATAGCTAGCTTTTCTATAACTATATAAAGTCAAGGGCATGTGCAGATGCGTGTATGGCGTGATCGATATATAAATGCATGCGTGATCGATCGATATCGTGATATTAATTGATCGATTGACGCCCAGCGATCGGGCTGTCCTAACTAGTAGTTGTACAGGTGAATTCGGTCTTAAACCTGTTCCACCCAGTGCCATCAATTAATGTCATTAGGAGGCTAGGAGAGGTTTTATTAGAGGTCTAAAGTGGATAATGGATTCGAATGGTCCAAACATATATGAGCCGATAATTCCACTGGCGAATTCCTGTTCACTAAAGTTGACAACAGGGGCTTCGGTTTCGTAAAAAAAATGGTACGGTAGCAAAACGCACGTTAAAATATTTCCAAGGAACACCCTTTATCAACATTTCTTACTTTCATAACAATGTCATTTAAGGCAGCCTTAGGCACAAGAAAAGACGACAATTAAAAGAGCTCTGATTCATGATTACGAACAAAGCGTGCAAGCAGTATCTCTCTCAACAATACCATTACAGTGATATTGGGCATATAAATAATGACGACGGCTATTGTGAAAACGAAACGTGGAACGCTAATGGTAAATCAACTACCCCCTTGCATTTGAGTATATACATACGTCATTCAGATCGAAGAAACGTTGACGGAAATTATAATGACTTTCCAGCGGCTATGTATATATATACGAAGCTTATAATTAATTGAGCCAATTAAAGTATACGTATACGTATACGTGGACAAGTACCGGACTTCCAGATTTTACCAATGGACAATTCATAAACTGGAAATACACAGGTGCCCTACAGTCTATGCGCTGTAGGTCCACAGCAGGTTCAGTATTCTTTTGCGTAACAACCATGAACGCATTGGGATAGGGAACCTGGAAAGTATGCCAAAGCTGGTAGGAACTTTGGTATCGATCGCGTTTCTGAGCCATCCTCCCAGATCCCCTCGGTCGGCTTCGCCGAGATTGAATAATCTGCCTAGAACAAAAGGTCCTTTTGTCGGGCATAACGAAGTTCGATGAGAATTAGAACTTCTATGGGAATCACCAATCAGCCAAAGGCGTTGTTCATTTTCTCAAATGGGTTACCTACAAGCTCGGCACTCACGCGTCTTGAGGCGTGTCCCCGTCAATTGACAGGTAGATATCAGTTTACCTCATTGCGCACCGGTGGCTCGTTCTATTCAATGAAGCCTCGCAGAGCCTCAACCTGACCCAGTAGTGTTTTTCTGGGGACACGCCCCGGACCCTGGGCTCGCTTCGTACGGTGCTATGGTTAGTGTTTACTCATTGACATTGACATTTAATTAGTTTATTATAGAGTCGCCAGGCGCACCCACTCGGAGTTAAACCCGGAATAAGTCACGAAGACCATGCCAGGCTCTTGTTCCAATACATAAAATTATTTCTTATTGTTCTTTCCATTTCGTGTGTTTTTTTACTCGTTCTATTCGTTGAGGCCTCGCAGAGCCATAGGGGTGCAGGTGGGTGCCTCCTGCAATCCTAACCCAGTATTGTTTTGCTGGTGGCACGCCCCCAGACCCCCTGGGCTCGCTTCGCTCGGTGTTATGGGTAGTGTTTACTCGTTCTGTTCGTTGAAGCCTCGCAGAGCCACCGGGGTGCAGGGAGCCAGCCCCCTGCAAATGTAACCCAGTAGAGTTTTTCTGTGGGCACTGGCTCCGATTAGTTAGAATACACCTTCTAACGCAGAATAGGAATTTTATGGCTGTTATTTTGCCAGTATCCGTAAGAGGTCGCTCATTTTCCTCTTATGTAGCGCACTTGCCTTGCATACTTGATTTACTTGCGTACTTTAACAGTATGCTTAGATACTTTCGTTAGTAGCATTCTTACGGCATTCTTCAATTTATTGATCTTTTCTTGAACTTTAACAATTTGATCAAATCAAGCAGCAATTAACACTCGTGTGGGCTACTTGTTCATCCGCAGCTTATTTACTGTAACCCGACGATCGCGGGAAAGGTATGGTCAAAAGTAGGTGACTGTACGTTAATTTTTATCGGACAATTCGTTGAACAATTCTCATAAAGGTAATGTACTGTCCATTTTTCTTGTCAAGATCGATCGCTACTGACCACAAAACGAAACCTTACCTTTCATCTTACTGCTGGTAGAACATAAGTGAATATCTTACCAACTGATATTAATTCATGTTCAAGACCTACTGTTGATATCCCAACGACCTACTAATGTACCTCTTTATTCTTCGCAGAAGAGACCGCTGAACCCAAACATCGGCGAAGCCGACCGAAGGGATCTGGGGGCATGCCCCCAGAAAACCAATTCATCTGATGATATCCTTCTTTTTCCAGAAAAAGAAGCAAAAAGCGTTGTTCTGCTTCGCAGAAAAGACCGCTGAACCCAAGATTCGGCGAAGCCGACTCAGGAGGTCTGGGCAATTCATCTGATGATATCCTTCTTTTTCCAGAAGAAGCAAAAAGCGCTGTTCTGCTTCGCAGAATAGACCGCTGGACCCAAGCTTCGGCGAAGCCGATCCAGGGAGTCTGGGGGCATGCCCCAGAAAACCAATTCAGCTGATGAGATCCTTCCTTCTCCGGAAAAAGAAGCAAAAGCGTGGTTCTGCTTCGCAGAAAAGGCCGCTAGACCAAAGCTTCGGCGAAGCCGACCCCGGGGGTCTGGGGGCATGCCCCCAGAAAAACAATTCAACTGATGATATCCTTCTCCAGGAAAAGAGGCAGAAAGCGTTGTTCTGATTCGCAGAATAGACCGCTAGACCCAAGCTTCGGCGAAGCCGACCCAGGGGGTCTGGGGGCGTGCCCCCAGAAAACCAATCCATCTGATGAGAACAGGGGGTCTAGGGACATGCCCCCAGAAAACCCATTCAAACACCACTCCCACCAATCAAAAGGGCGTATATAAGCAATTGAGGCGGAAGGAGCCACGAAACGCGGGAAAAAAGAGGTATATATAGGGTGGGCATTGCCCGTGGGTTAGGGCATGAGATAAGATGAGAATGCGCGCGGGGTAACGCGCAAGGTTTCACGTGACTGTTGGGTGACAAGGAATCGTTGCTGTCGCAGGGAGACACAACACACCCATATAAATAGGTCTGCTCCGCCGCTGCTCGGCCCACGACGATGACTATTGAATCGATAGCGAACCAGTGAGTATACGCACATAACAGCCGCATCCAGAGCTAACAGATTGACGAACAGACATCCCACGCTGCGACCGGTGCTGCTGCCCAAGTACAAGTACCATAACGCCCGGGTGACCATAAAGTAAGTGCATGCATGCATGTCGTGGCGAATGGGTGTTAACTGGTGTTGTAGGCATTGGCAGCTGCGGGATCTGGTGTGCATTCCTGCGGACAGTCCTGGCGAGGTCATGTATCCGAGCGACAACAGCGTGCACACGCTTGATCTAGCCACGGGCAAGGACTCTGTTACCGCTGAGCTCGAATTTGAGCCTCGTTGTGTACAAGCCACCGCCACCGTGCTTGCTGCGGGTGGCGTCCATGACACGCGCGATGCGCGGGTGGCGACAGGCCCTCAACGGGGGCTGTTTGCCATTCGCAACCGTAACACGGGCGAAACGTACACACGTGACCTGGGCGACTACATCAACAACGCCGTGAACCTGTTCGAGTCGCCCATGGGTGGCGGGGGGCTCAAGGCGGTGGTGTGCAACAACGACCACTCGCTCTATTTCCTCGACGTGGGCAACGACCGGTTCGCCGTCGAGGAGACGCTGCGGCTGTCGGCGCCGCTCAACCATGCGGCGGTGTCGCCGGACCGGCGGACCGTGATTGCGTGTGGCGATACGCCACAGGTGGCGGTGGCGCATCCGCAAGATGGTGGCTGGCATGTGGCGCAGACGTTTGAGAGTGGCTCCGATCTGGGCTTTTCGGCCGCGTTCCATCCGTCAGGCACCATGTTTGGTGTGGCGTTTCAAGATGGTACTGCGCGGCTGTACGACGTGCGGAAGATGGGGGGCGCCCCCCTGGCGGAGATCCGGACCTCGCGGCCCGTGGAGCTCAACGGCGCGTTCCGGTGTCTGAAGTTCTCGACAGGTCCGGAGGATCTAGTCTTTCTATCGGAGCAGATGCATCGCGTCCATGTGGTCGATTTGCGCGACTTCAACAATCACCAGGTGCTCACCATCCCCCAGGGCTTTGGCAGCGAGGACCAGGGCCAGGACCCCGACGACGAGGCAGTCGAGCCCATCATCCAGTCGTACGAGGAGGTGATCGATAACGGACAGCAGCCCTCGCCCTCCCCACCCCCCTCAATCACGTCGCGGAACCACCACCGCCGCGTGTACGTGGACAATCACTCGTTCCTGCAGATGCCGTCCTCGCGCTACCTGCGCTACGGACAGAACGACGACGGCATCTCAGGCCTTGCATGGACAGAATACGACGGCGGAAGCATCGTTGTCGGCACAGACACTGGCATTGGCGTATGGAAAATCGACGGTTGGGCCAGACGAACATTCCCCTCCTACACAATACGCTAACAACACTATCTTCATCATATTTATTTGTAATTGAAACGATCCCCCATGTATAGTTAATGAAACTAATACTCATTAACTGCCCCTAACCCAGGTGTGGTTCTCTGGGGGCACGCCCCCAGACCCCCTGGGCTCGCTTCGCTAGAGGTTTTTGGTAGTGTTCCATTCTTTCTATTCGTTGGAGTCTCGCAGAGCCACGGGGGTGCAGGGGGCTGGCCCCCTGCAAACCTAACCCAGGTGTGGTTTTCTGGGGGCACGCCCCCAGACCCCCTGGGCTCGCTTCGCTCGAGGTTTTGGGTAGTGGTTTGTTCTTTCTATTTCGTTGGAGCCTCGCAGAGCCACGGGGGTGCAGGGGGCTGGCCCCCTGCAAAACCTAACCCAGGTGTTGTTTTCTGGGGGCACGCCCCCAGACCCCCAGGGCTCGCTTCGCTCGAAGCTATGGATAGTGTTCTATTGTTTCTATTCGTTGAAGCCTCGCAGAGCCTCGGGGGTGCAGGGGGCTGGCCCTCTGCAATACTGGGGTTGGGATGGAAAATGAATAGTATTAATAGGCTAAGTGGGAGCTTGAGAAAAAGGCATTGAATGATATAGGGTTTATGTAAAGGGGGTGAGGTGAAGGTCCAATGTATGTGTTGGTTTAAGTGCCAAGATGGGTGTTAATATTTCAGCCGGAAATGTATAGTTTCAGTAGTAATAGTTTTCCGGGATAATCAGTTCCTACTGCAAGAGGTATGGGGGATCGCCGGGTTTGAGGTCTTAAATACTGGTTTATGTTGTAGATGCATCGTATATTGTGATCTATCCAGCTATCTGAGAAGGTATCTATTGTTCAGTACTATTTTGATTGATTAAAGATTTCGGGTTTTACCGTATAGTTGGAAATATAACTGAAATTCGTATACAGATTAACTTGTGTTCTAATTGTTCATCACCACTTCTTGTTGTTTTGGCAGAGGCCATAAGCCTATCAGTGGACTGTTATGTGCCAAGTACGGGTTTCAACGGTCGGAACTATAGTTAATCGGGTTTAGGCACAGATTTGTCTTAGGGTTTGCACCCATGTGGGTATATACTCAAGGGCCGGAAAATCAAACTTTTAAAAAATGAAGCGGCTACGGCACACATTGCTTCTAATCCCAGAAGATTGTCTTCGTGGCTTCGCAAGCAACGCTTCTTGCTTCGTTTTCAGGAAAAAGGAGAAATTGTGATCGATGCGTAGCATGGCTCTATTTTGAGTCCACAAACCTTATTTTTGGGATAGAGTTCAACGGGTTTTAAGGACGGAGAAACGCGATAGTCGGATTAGTCTTAAGGGATATAGGCCGAGCATTGGTACAGTAAATAAATGGGTATAAAAAGGGGCTCATTTGCACTCTTGTAATGCCAATCACCTTTGATCTGTCTTCATCAAGCCTAACAATGAAATTCACTCTCATCGCTGCCACTTTTGCTGCTGTCCTTTCTCAGGCTGTTGCCTCTCCAGCCCCTGAAGCTGATGCCGTAGCGGAGGCCGAGGCCTGGGCCAACGCTGACTCCCTCTGTTACCAGAACTGTGGCAGAGCCATGACTGAGTTCAACAAGTGCAAGGGTCAGGGCGCTAACAAGCATAACTGCATCTGTTCCAGCAACTCTCGCTTCCACCACTTCTACGAGCAATGTGTCAAATGCCCCGACTACATTGTCAACAAGTTCTCTCGTTCTCTTGCCATCCCAGAACGTGAATGCGGCCTTTCTCATTAAACACAAACTGTCCTTATTTAGACTGAATAAATTATACAAGTTATCTATTCTCGGTGGCTGACCACCTGTTTTGTTCTTTCTAGGGTATAATCGTCCCAGGCCCCTGGGCTTGCTTCGCTCAAGGGTTCGGGTAGTGTTCCATCCATTCTATTCGACGAAGCCTAGTAAAGCCGGGGGTACAGGGGGCCAGTAGTGGTTTTCTGGGGGCACGCCTCCAGACCCCCTGGGCTCGCTTCGCTCGAGGCTTTGGGTTAGTGCTGTATTCATTCTATTCGATGAAGCCTCGCAGAGCCACGGGGGTGCAGGGGGCTGGCCCCCTGCAATCCTAGTTTTCTTGAGGCTTGGGTTGTCTTCTACGAAGCAGAACAACGTTTTTTGCTGATAAAAAAAGAAAAAGAAAATTCATCAGATGAATTGGTTTTAAGATTTCACCTGTAATATCAAGGATTAGTTAACTAGCTAACGTCTTATCTCAATTTTTTGAGCCAAAAGCGGCAATTGGCTGTGGGATGTTTCTACAAATTAATATGTAGTTAGCGCAGACACCCACGTGGTTCGATTCTCAAAGATCCAGTGGAACAATTAAATTAAGCCCTCCGCTTCTTTTCAAACTAATAACACCATTAGACCGGCTTGGACTTTCCTGACCAGAAAAATAACCAAGAGCGCTATAGTATTTGCGAATTGATACCGGTTGTAGCAATAATATAGTTTTCATTTGAAAATTTTCCATCACTAGTCCCATAGTTGCTTGGTTTTTTAGAGGTATAATTCTGCTTTATGTTGATAATATATTATGTTAGTACTATCCAACCTGCTCAGTTTCACAGAGAAGATGCAGAAGATGATCTGATGACGTAAGTGGAGAAAGGAGGTGGCTGCAAAGCAGTCACGAAGATGATCCATGTAATAGTATCAGATTTACTCATCGCATCATAATTGTGAGAGGGCAGTATCGTAGACTTACCCAGATAAACCTAAAGCACAAAATGATCGAATAGAGCAGACGAAATCTGGTCATCTGCAGACGAAAGATAAAGTTGGTTGTGCAGCGAAGGTTGAATAGAGGTTTCCTAGAAGCAGTCGGTATTCACAATTGAGTTGTCTAAGGAGGATTTCGTGTTTGTGTGAAGTCAAGTCATCAGGTCAAAGCCACGCGACAGCAAAGTTACATTTGAGGCGGTGAAGCAGTTGCAACCAGATAGTATTGTTGCAACCTAAGAGTCCGCCGTAGCGCTCGTTGTATTGTGTTACAGATATATCATTTCCTTATTAGTTCCATTATCACTCGTAGCCGTTTGACACGCCTATCGGAGTTAGCAACGTCACAACGACCTCGTTGTTTACACTTTATGATGTTTTATAATATACCCATCGAAGTGGACCTCGGAAATGGCCAATTGAACTTACATGCTCATAATTAAGGCGTTGATTTGAGTCACGGAAAACGTGCTTCTACTCAAAACTCGACGAAGTCGACACGGGGGATCTGGGGGCTTGCCCCCAGGAAACCACTTTCTCTGCTGATATTCTTCTTTTCACTTGCGACTAAAGAAACCCAATGCTATGTACCGTCATTTAGTTACTTTCAGAAAAGAAAAATCAAGTGCAAGGCTTACAACTTCGGTCTCATAATGACGGCCGGATATTGTTCCAGTGCACGTGGATGTTCAGCAGTAGGCCAATTGTGTTTTAAGGACAACCGGTTGAAACGGAAGTGGGTAACCGGGGCTAGCAAATTAAACACTGCGGTCCTCAGGGGTAGCAACCCAAGGAAGCGGACCCGAGTGTGGTAATCCCTTTGGTTCATGGTCTCGTTATCCGGTAACCGGAATACATAAAAGTGAATTTACCGGGATGAAACAGGGGTTGAATGGGTTAATTCGGGTGGATGTTAACTAATGTGAAACCTATGAGGTTGGGGTGCGTGTGTGGGGCCCCATAGTGGGGAAAACGTACGCATGCCAAATTCGACATATCTACCGGAACATTACCTTATTAGGCATGTGGGTGTGATAAGGGGTTATAGTTTAAGGGGCAGTTCGGAGTAAACTAGATGTTATCCGAACGTTCGGATAGTAAGTATAAATATATGGCCTGAGAACCTGAACCCACCGCTGTTCTAAGATAAAGACACAACAATGTCCGAAGCCGCTATTTCTCAAGCTATTGTTTCTCAAATTTCTGATGCTTTCTCCAATGGGTCTCCTGGGTTCCCAAACATTGGAGACTTCATTCCATCAACTCTGATTTCTTCTGCTGTAGCCGCTGCTGCAACTGAATCGCCCGAATCTAATGGTTCCTCGGGACCCTCCAAAGCTACTGTGCCTGACTCTATCAAGAGAAATGAAGGTAACCCGTTGGACACTGTGGGAAGCCTCTTGGGCGAAATTATCGAGGAACTCAAACCACTTATCCAGCAGGCTGTTGAAGAAAAGGCCCAGAAGTCAGATGACCAAGATGACGACAAGTCAAAGGAAGCGGCCGAAGAGGTGATGAAAAAGATTCTGGAGGAATACGGTAAGAACAAAACCACGGCCTAGTCTCCCTTCTCCAGGAGCTGAAACCACCAGTTGACTAGGTAATCATTTTATAGCCATTTCATCGAACATTATCTTAATAAAGGCCTCAAAAATCATTCAGGTTGTTTTGGAGCACTCCCCCATACCTAGACGTAGCCTCGAAAAATAAGCAATGCATTTGCTTTTATAGAAAGGAGCTGCCCCTGACAATCCTAATCCAGAAATAGTTTTCTGGGGGCACGCCCCCAGACCCCCAGGGCTCGCTTCGCTCGAGAATATGGGTAGTGCTTGATTCTTTCTATTCGTTGGAGCCACGCAGAGCCAATCCTAACCCAGAAGTAGTTTTCTGGGGGCACGCCCCCAGACCCCCAGGGCTCGCTTCGCTCGAGGCTATGGGTAATGTCCTGTTCTTTCTATTCGTTGGAGCCTAGCAGAGCCACGGTAGCCCCCTGCAAATCCTAACCCAGAAGTAGTTTTCTGGGGGCACGCCCCCAGACTCCCAGAGCTCGCTTCGCTCGAGGCTATGGGTAGTGTTCCATTATTTCTATTCGTTGAAGCCTCGCAGAGCCACGGGGGTGCAGGGGGCCAGCCCCCTGCAAATCCTAACCGAGTAGTAGTTTTCTGGGGGCACGCCCCAGACCCCCTGGGCTCGCTTCGCTCGAAGCTATGGGTAGTGGTCCATTCTTTCTATTCGTTGAAGCCTCGCAGAGCCACGGGGGTGCAGGGGGCTGGCCCCCTGCAAATCCTAACCCAGAAGTAGTTTACTGGGGACGTGCCCCCAAAACTCGACCTAACAATGCTATTTTAGTAGTAAGGCATAGGTTGGTTTTGCTTTTGTAGAAAACCGGTAGCTATAAGCTACCAAAAGGTTTATAGAACTGACCCCAACCCTTCCGCGAAGCGGAACCACGGGGTCTGGGGCTAAGCCCCAGAAAATCAGTGGTTTAGGGTTCGATAATATTATTAAAGCTAACTAACCTTTAACGACGGTGTTGATGCATTGGGCGACGTATTCGACGTTCTTGTTGTTGAGGCCAGCCATGGAGATGCGGCCGTTCTTAGTCATGTACACGTGGAACTCCTCGACCATTCGTTCAGACTGTTGAGGGGACAAGCCGGTGAAGGAGAACATGCCGATCTGGTCGGTGATGTGGTTCCAGGTGCCTGGGGTGTTGAGCTCCTCTAGCTTGGAGCGGAGGGCCTTTCGCATCTCGATGATTCGGTTAGCCATGGTTCGGAGGTCACGGACCCACTCATCGAACAAGTCCGGGTTGTTCAATGTGCGTGCAACGATTCTAGCACCGTATGCGGGTGGGTTGGAGATTTCAGCACGTTCAATTGCGGCCAATTGCGACTGAACGGCCTTGCGCTCATTTTCGCTCTTGACCACAACGTGGAGGTTGCCTGCACGTTGGCCGTAGAGGCCAAAGTTCTTGGAGAAGCTCTGACAGACGGCCATTTCAATGCCTAGACCGGCGAAGTAACGAACTGCATATGCGTCGGCATCCAGGTCACCAGAGGCAAAGCCCTGATAGGCCGAGTCGAACAACGGGAAGAGCTGCTTCTCCTGTACAACTTTGGCAATGCCTCGCCATTGTTCAGGCGTCGGATCGACGCCTGTGGGGTTGTGAGCGCAGGCATGCAGCAGAACAATGTCGCCTGGAGAGGTCTCGGTAGAAAGAGTCTTGATCAGCCCGTCGTAGTCGAGCCCAGAGGTCTTCTTGTCATAGTAGGGATAGTTCTTGACATTCAAGCCCGCGTGGTTGAAAATGCCCTTATGGTTGGCCCAGGTCGGGTCGGGCAGATAAATATTTTTCGAGGGATGGAACTTCTTGAGGAAGACCGCAGCCAGATGATTAGCACCGGTTCCGGAGATGGTCTGAACCGAGCTGAGGGTCAGACCGTGGTTTTTGCCAAAAATGAGGCTAGCACCACCTGATGTGAAATCCGCCAAACCAGCAATTGGCAGATATTCATGGTTAAGAGTAGGATCAGCATTGATCATGCCATCAACCCGTTTTACCACTGGTAAAATCCACGGTTTGCCATCGTTGTCTCTATAGGCACCAACCGAAAGATCCACCTTCTTTTCAAAGGTATCTGCCTTATGGCGAGCAACCAGCGCAAAAAGCGCGTCGGCCGGCGCCTCCTCTACCTTATTAAAAAAAACAGACATAGCTATTTGGTGGGCCAGCTCTACGGCGGAATATGTCCGATATTTATACCCAAGTGGAGTCGCCGATGAATAATCAAATTCACCGCGGCTTTCAGGCTCACTCATCGCCGGCCCGATGGGAGCGGCGTCTTTCTCTATTTAGCCGGGCCGGGTAACCTAGTGCGGGGTAACCTCCATTATATATATACATCTGTTACATCTCTTTACATGTATAAAGTGTATAGAGTGCATTTTTTTCAGGACTCGGCCCAGCCGCGTTCCTGCGATCTGTTTGATGGCTCTGGAGGCGCGTCTCTGGCGGCAATTGGCCGTTTCGTCGCACTTCAGCAAGCATACAGCCTACCGCTCCGAGGTGGGGAGGCGGAGAATCAACCTCCGAAGGAAGCAGCAGAAGGGACTACGTCTTGCCGGTGGCGGGTTGCCGACGGGCTGCGATAACAGGCTCCACGGAACTAGCCGATGTCCGAAAGCCACTGGCTAGCTGTATTATTTTCATACATCGTTATTGTAGATAAGGTACAACCTGACCCAAACAGGTGTTCCGAGCGGTCACAAGAAATTTCGGATCAGCCTACCAATTCGGGAGATGTGGGGTGATTCCGTGTCCCATGGAGAAATTTACCCGATTCTCACATAACCGTTTTTCTAATTATTTAACCTGCATCTCCCAATCCAGCAACCCCTGGTCGATCAATTCCTTCATCGTATATCATCGATATCAGTTCTGACTATCCAAATCTTTCAAACAATACTTTTCTCGATCAATTGAATCGATCGTGTTTCGGCTTTTTTCTGGGGGCAGGCCCCCAGACCCCCTGGGTCGGCTTCGCCGAACGTGGAGTCTCGCAGCACCCTTCTGCAGAACGAGCAAGCGTTTTTTGCTAAAATTAGACAATGCGAGCATTGGCTGTTTTTCTGGGGGCATGCCCCCAGACCCCCTGGGTCGGCTTCGCCGAACTTTGGGTCTGGTACGTTCTTCTGCATACCAGACTTTATGCTAATATCAGGCCAATTGGCTACGCTTGGGCGTTTTGGTTGTTTCTCTGGGTACGTCTTCTGCAAAGCAGAACTAACGCTTTTGCTTCTTTTCTGGAAAAGAAGGAAACTGTTCGCGCAGTAGTTTTCCTGGGGGCACGCCCCCCAGACCCCCTGGTCGGCTTCGCCGAACGCCGGGCCTGGGACGTTCTTCCGCAGACCAGAACAAACGCTCTATGCTAATATCAGACCAATTGCTCACGCTTGGGCGTTTTGGTTGCTTTCCTGGATACGTCTTCTGCGAAGCAGAACTAACGCTTTTGCTTCTTCTCTGGAAAAGAAGGAATCTGTTCGGGTAGTAGTTTTCCTGGGGGCACGCCCCCAGACCCCCTGAGGTTGGCTTCGCCGAAAGCTGGGCTGGTACGTTCTTTTGCGAAGCAGAACAAGGGAGTTTTGATTCTTTTTCTGGTAAAGAAGAAACTTTTAAACCAGTTTATTGTGCTGGGGCTTTTGCTTCGTTCCTGGAACCATGCCTCAGATCCAGACATTACCAAGGTAACAGTCATTGCTGAACGCACGGAGAGTGAGTTAAAGTTCTTCGGAGAGCTAGATGATTGTCAAATGCTTTAATCGGCAAAACACGTGGTCAAAAGAATATGGATGCGGCGGAAAAAACTTGGTGAAGATACCTTTAACTGCAAACCGTTCCAATTGGGAGAAAGCAAAGTAACTTAGTGCTTACAAGTTAGCCCAACTGTCCTTGCACTACAAGTGCAACCTCGAGCGAAGCGAGCCCTGGTCCCAGAAAACTAGTTATTAGTTAGGATTGCAGGGGGCCAGCCCCCTGCACCCCCGTGGCTCTGCGAGGCTTCAACGAATAGAAAGAATATAACACTACCCATAGTCTCGAGCGAAGCGAGCCCTGGGGGTCTGGGGGCTTGCCCCCAGAAAACTAGTTCTGGGCTAGGTTTTGCAGGAGCCGTGGCTGTGCGAGGCTCAAACGAATATATGGAAAATACCTAAAAGCGTTTGTTCTCTAGTAGAAAGCTACAGGCTGCGAAATTCCTCGGCGAAACCGACCCAGGGGTCTGGGGGCGTGCCCCCCAGAAAAAAGCAATAAGTATAGGTAGCTGTCTGAAAGCCAAGTTTCTTGGAAGGTTAGGGATAACCCAGAATATTTGGGAGAAGCACATTAAAAACAACAATCCATTAGTCCATCTCTTCTACTTTGGGATTTGAAGAACTTGCAGCTTCCTCTTCTTGCAAGCGTTGCTTTTCCTTTTGCCATTCAGTAGCATCATAGATCTTTTCCTCAACGCTGAGGACGCCGCATTCATCAAACTTCTTGACCAGATCCTCGGCGTCCTCGACGGACATTTCGGCCAACACTTTGTTGATTTCGTCGAGCTGCTTGGACTCGATGGCAGTGCGCATCTCAGAGCTGAACGAATTGTACACGGCCATTGCCTCTGGGTTGGTGCTGTCAGGCACGTTGACCACAATCTCTGTGTTAGGGTCAACTGCATGCAATTGGATTTGCTCCACGTTTTCTTGTTGATCCGAGCGTTCATTTGCGATTACCTCACAGCGCTGTTTGATGTGGTTCACGGTGAAGTCCACATCCTTGATGAATGCATTGTATGCCGGGTGGTTCTTGTCGTTGATTTTGCTGAAGAACATTCGGACGCCATCCGGGCCCAATGTGTGGCAATACTGGATCAACAGCGCATTGTGCACAGTGCGACGCATCGACACCTCGTTGCCTGCCAGTTGCTGTTGGAATGCTTCCATCATCAATCCATCCTTCTCCTGTTCAGAAATGACGTTAGGGTGAGAAATCAGATAGCTGTAGCACTTGCTGTACTCGCCAATGGGGATCTTGCCAAACTCAACTGTGTCTGGCGATGCCTGGACGTCCTCGTCCTCCTCTGCCTCAGCCACACTCTTTTGTTGTGGCGGTGCGGATGATGATGATGATGAGGCCTCAGCTCCAGGGTTCAACACTTCAATCTGCTCCTTAGTCTGCTTCTTTTTCTCCGTTTCCGCTGGCTTGTGCGTGATCTGGGTCGAATCAAAGCCCGTGTGGATGTCCTCTGAGAGGATGTGTCTGCTGCGCTCTTCCTGCAACTCCTCCAACTGCTTGAACTGGTCCTTCAGCACCTCGTCAAGCTTCTGACGGTGCTCCTTGATCTTCTCCAGCGTCGCCTTCTCCTTGTCGTCTGAATCCTTCACACCGTCACGAACCTGCTCCATCAGGTTCTCCAGCATCTCTGTGTAATTGTGCTGCTCATCGGCTGTAGCGTTCTCCGGCTTGTCCTTATCAAACCCCCGGTTAGCAATTGCCACCGCACTAGAAATATCGCCACTCAGCTTCTCCTCGCCCTTCTCGCCAACAGAAATCAGCTGGTCAATGCGCTTCAACAGATCTGTGTTCATCTCCGTAGACACCTCCAGCTGCTGGATGTTGTGCTTCATCTGCTCTCGCTTCTCATGGATATCCCGCTGCTTCCAGCGAATAAACGACTTCTTGTCCACATTCGGATGGACCTCAATGTCAGAGTCATCCGATAGTTCAAGCTTGTCCCACTTCGAGTAATCTATAACCATTGCTCACGCTAATTGCTGCTTAGATTTGTTGTCCATCCTTCTATTGGGACTATATATCACCTTTCATATTCCACCACGCGTAGTGCGGCTGACCCTACCTGCATGCATACATGACCGCCCCAATCCTTCGACAAGTTTCTAGAACAGAAGCAGCGCCCCAGACCCCCCTGATCCGCTTAGGCGCAGATTTGGGTAATACGCAAGCTATCCGGAGACAAAAAAGGGAATAGCAACCACTTAGATGGTTTTCTGGGGGCACGCGCCAGACCCCCGTGGTTCCGCTTCGCGGAAGGCTTTGAGCCAGTGGTTCTTCTGCTTCTTTTTTAGCTCAGGGGGTCGGGGGGCACGCCCCCAGAAATCACTCTTCTGGGCTAGGTTTGCAGGGGGCCAGCCCCCTGCACCCCCGTGGCTCTGCGAGGCTTCATCGAACACAAGCCCAATACCTCGAGCGAAGCGAGCCCAGGGGGTCTGGGGGCGTGCCCCCAGAAAACTAGTTCTGGGTTAGGATTAAAGGAGGACACTATTAGATCAATTGGTTAGTTTTCTGGGGCATGCCCCCAGACCCCCGCGGTTCCGCTTCGCGGAAAGCTTTGGGTCAGTGCTTTGTCTGCTTTTTGCTTCTCTTTCTGGAAAAAGAAGGAATTATATGCCAACTTCCTACTTAGGAAATCAATAAATGTACAAAAATCCGGTATCGGTGTTTTGAACCTCAAATCAAGCTATCGGAGATCGGGTCGCATTAATTAGCATAACCTAACCCCTGTGGTTAGGGTGACTTGGCCGCTATATATGAGGATTTGAGGAATATAGAAGATCCTCATAGTTCTTGTACCTCAACAGACGTCAATTGTATACACCCAACGCGCCAGATTGATTCGAACTTGATTAACCATGCACACGCTCGTAGTAGTCGCAATTTGGTCATTAATTCTAGAAACGATGCGAAGAGCACTGTTCTTTCAAGCCGAAATTGAGCCCGGCGTCCTACCATTGACCCATACTCAACCGCACCGTACACAAAGGGTAAGAAGATACGTGACAGAACACTTCAATGAAACACAGACTTAAGCATATGTATCAGACAATCATCCAATTTCATTCTAAATCAAATCACAAACTCATTGATCCACAGGAACTCTGTGGTGCATTCTCACATCCTAGAGGACTTCCGTATAATAAAAACTCAATTGATAGATGGCTTCTTGCACGTTGTTAGTTAGGCCCATCAACCCACATGACAAAACCAGTTGGCGTATCTTTTTTCAAGAAAAATAACGCAAAACCTAGCTCTAATTTTCAGAAGAGATGTCTTTCACGGAAAGGAGCCACAGTGGCTTGAAGTGTTCCCCACCCTGAAACGGAATCTCGGCAGTCATGGTGATCCTGGTTGCTGGTACTTTTGGAGCGTTTTTCCGATCTTAGTGTCCAAGTATCCGTTTGTAAAACTCCCCGATACTCTATCTTTCGTTGCAAAATACTTTGAATCGGGTGCCATCAATCGCAACTGCGTTGATACATCTATTGAAGCCCGCTAGCGACAGTTTATGAGAGAAGTGTCTCGGTGAAGGGTGGCAGGAATATCCGTATGGCTACGATATCTGTCTTTTTGTTATTTTTGTCATGAAGCGTTGTGCTCCTTTTTTGCGGCAGGTATTTACTGTTACGGACCAAAATGGCGGTGTTTGTGGCAACGTTTGCTGTTCCTTGAACACCACCACCTACGTACGCCTTTCAGTGACGAGATTTCTGCCAGTATACGGATGATATAGAATACCCTGTAGAGGTATTGTTCATAAAAATTGACTGAACATTTATATATAACACCGCTCAAATAGCTGCCACAAACGCTGCCACCACCAATGCCACCCTATAGCTATCACATACTCACAAGACTAAAAACTACTACTGTCAATCAAAAACATAAAGAAGCTGTTTTACTCTTCGTTTACGATTCTTTCTTTTCCAGTGAAAGAGGCAAGAAGCGTTGCTCCATCTCCAACTGCTTTTTCCACCCAAAGTCTCAAGCGAAGCTAGTTCTGTGAGGCTTTATTCTGACAGAAGGAAGGGAACACCACTCATAATCTCGAACGAAGCGAGTCCAGGGGTCTGGGGGCGTGCCCCCAGAAAACACCAGTTGTGGGTTAGGTTTGCAGAGGGCCAGCCCCCTGCACCCCCTGGCTCTGCGAGGCTTTATGCTAATAGAAAGAAGAGAATTCCGCGCTCGCTTTGCTCCCAACACGCAACGCAGGCTACGACCACCCACCCTCGGGGTCTCCGTAGCCAGCCTCTTTATTCACTCACGAGAGAATAGCGGTTTCAGTATATGTCTGTAACACCGAATGAGGCTAACGTCTCCCCTGTCTGTGATTCAGTGTTGGTTCCTAGCCAAGGATAGCTCAGGGTTTTGGGTTCTCCCCGGGTCCGCCTCTCAGCGCTGCAGGGGCCTGCCCCGGGTTTCGCTTCGCCAAACCTCGCTTACGTAATCATTGCGTAAGCAAAACTAGCCTATATATAGCGGCAGACCGTCCACTGAGTAACGTTACATAGATGTTATTGAAAGTGGGAACAACTGACCTTAGTGTATGTCTCAGACATCTTTGTGTGCGACACGGGACAGGTGTCAGTCCCATTCGGGGCACCGGTTGTTTTTTCAATAAGTATACTATGTAGCCGCTTTTTTTACGACGAATTAAAAGTTCAATTGGTTAAACTATTGCTTTAAAATCAGTAATGAGAACCAGAAGAAACCGTGATAATACCCCCAGAGACTCTCTTTCTGACGGGGAGGAGATGGTGGTAGACGAGGAGGAGGACGACGAGGAGGACCAGGAGTATGAAGAGCTTGATGAGAGCCAATACTCTGACGAAGATGATGAAGACATTGATCCATCCGAAGCGGATTGTGTGTTTGCAGAGCGTGAACGTTCTCTTGATCAGATTCTACAATTGTCCAGCCTGCAGGTTGAACAAGAAGAAGATGCTTGGGCTGAAAAGGCTGCAAGTCTACTGC
>JAJMDO010000205.1:0-34118 GCA_030573635.1 Blastobotrys ciferrii
ATTCCTAATGGTCTCTTCTCTTACTTTTAAGGCAAACTTCTGGGGGGCTATCCCCCCAGACCCCCCTGGGTCGGCTTCGCCGAGTTTTGGGCAATGTGCAGACTTCTGCGAAGGGGAATCGTCTTTTGTTTCTCAAAAAGAAAAAAAAATAAAATAAAATAAGGAATTAAAGAAAGAAAAAGAACGAGAGAGAGAAAGCCACACAAGCCCAAATAATATAGGAATAACACTATGGTTTAATCAATTTTCTCTAGCAAACAGTTAATAGAGAGCCATTAACTACACCATGGCTTGGTCCAATACTCAGCCGTATGAGTAGATATATCCAAAAATAACATTGTTTTCCAGACTAAGTGAGTTTCATAATGGAACTGATTTAGTCCTAGATTCATTCCCGAACTCGGCGAAACCGACCCAGGGGGTCTGGGGTGCTTCCTCAAGAAAAATTTTTGGTGATGTACAGATATCAGATCTCCGACACACGCCGGTCCCAACGCATTTTTTTTTTTTTTATCAGTCGGGATTTTGAAAAACTTAGATTTTTTCAAGAGTTTTAGAATATAGAAATAAGAATGTCTAAACGACAAGCAGAATTGAATGAGGAGGTGAGCAAATCGACGAAGCAAACCAGCGAGGATGTTGCTGGTTCTAAGAGGGAGGATGATGACGAGATGGGAGAGTTCGAGGATCCCTATGGTGATGAGTTTGAATCTGAAGATGAAATTTTTGAAGCTGGTGGTAGTGAGGATGAGGAGATGGAAGAGGATGGTGATGGTGAGGAAAAGGCTTTGAAGCAGATTAAAGAGGATGAGGAATTGGAGAAGGATGAGGAGCCAAAAAAGACCAATCAACAGAGAATCTTTCTTCCACATTTGTCAGAGCCATTGGGTCCAAATGAGACTATGGAACCGGATTTGACGACTTATGATATGCTGCATTCCTTCAACGTTAAATGGCCATGTTTATCCTTTGATATTTTGGAGGACCATCTGGGCAATGAGCGTCAGAAATATCCACACACTACCTTCTTGGTCACTGGCACTCAGGCTCAAAAGGCTAAAGACAATGAAATCACATTAATGAAGCTATCGTCTCTGTCAAAGACGCTTATTAAGGACGATGATGACGAGGGTGATGAAGACGACGATAATGTGGAAGACGATCCAACTCTGGAATCAGCATCTCTGCCAACCCCGCACACGACCAATAGAATCAGAGTCAACCCACATTCCGCCAAAACCGGAGAGTATCTAACTGCCTCCATGAGTGAGAGCGGTGATGTATACATTTGGAACCTCACTCCACATTACAACTCGCTCAACAACCCAGGGTCCAAGATTGAAAAGAAGCAAAACCGACCAATCCACACTATCAGCAATCATGGGAATGTCGAGGGTTATGGTATTGATTGGTCACCAACAGTCCAGACCGGTGCTCTGTTAACTGGTGACACTGTCGGTCGTGTCTTCCTCACCAAACGCACGCAGTCAGGCTGGTCCACCGACAAAACCCCGTTCACCTGCGACGAGGCTGCTTCAGTAGAGGATATTCAGTGGAGTCCAAGTGAAAACACTGTCTTCTCTACCGCCGAGGCCGACGGCTTCATTAGAATTTGGGACACTCGTTCCAAAAAGCATCAACCCACTCTCTCCATGCAAGCCTCTAAATCGGATGTTAACGTCATTTCTTGGAACCCGGTCAACTCAACTCTCCTTGCCAGTGGCCATGACGACGGCACATGGGGTGTTTGGGATCTCCGTTATTTCAAGCCAGGTGCCTCTCCAGTAGCCTCATTTGATTTCCACAAAAAGCCGATCACCTCAATAGAATTCCATCCACAAGACTCCTCAGTGGTCGCAGCTGCATCTGAAGACAATACAATCACCCTTTGGGATCTCTCTGTCGAGGCTGACGACGAAGAAATGCGGGCACAAAAGAAGGAGGCTGGCGGTGCCCTCGACGAAATTCCCCCTCAACTCCTCTTCGTCCACTGGCAAAAAGACGCTAAGGAAGTCCATTGGAACAAGCAAATCCCTAACCATCTCGCTTCAACAGGTGGCGAAGGTTTCAGCCTCTGGAAGACTATCAGTATTTAGAGCATATTATATTAATAACAAAAAACGTTTCTTTCTCAGGGAGCGCCCACCAAACCCCTAAGAAATCAAAATGCTCTCTTTCTGGGGCAAGCCTCCATACCCCGACCCCGCTTAAACACACTTGTGGATTAGGACTTGTAGGGGGTCAGACGCTGCACCCCCGTGGCTCTACGAAGCTTCAATGAATGAAAAGAAAGCTCTCTTCTTTTCCAGAAAAGAAGCAAAGGCGTTAGTTCTGCTTCGCAGCAGTTTATGGCTACCCAGCCTTCGGCGAAGCCGACCATGGGGGTCTGGGGGCATGCTCCCAGAAGTCACGTTATAAGCAAAAAAAAAGAACTGGGCATTCAACAATGATCAGTTCGGTGAAGTAGTGTTAATGGTTCTTTACTCAAAAAGAACAGGATGGAACAATAGGCAATACCTGGAGGTGTGTGGAGGTGTGGTAGGGTACTGATCATAAGATATATTGTATAGGTTATGAGGACAATAGATCAATTTAATAACGGGGCGGATTCATTATCTTCGTTGTTTGTTGTTTGGGGGCTGTCATGGGTACCATCTGAGGGGGATTTGCTGAACTTTTCAAAGTAAACGGCCAAGAGTAATACAACGCCTTGCAAGCTTGCAGCGGTGAAATATGGAAGCCAGGAGCTCCAGCTGGTACCTTCTCTTTGAGCCAGACTGAATGCCCACAGGAAACCTCCTGGGGTCTGCATGCACATCATGGGAATGCTCAACGTTCCTGCGTGGCGGAGAGTGGCCGTTGTATATATCTGAGGAAAGTATTGAATTACCGCCAGCAATGCACCGGCAATTCCGAAAATGTTGGCCATTGCCGTGATATGAGAAGGGACGGAGAAGAAAACATATAAGGATGCAAGAACGGCAAATGCAAAACTGATCAGACATAGCTGTCCCACCAGCTGGATCTTCGCAAAATCATTTCCCTCCTCAAATGGCTGGTCTCGTGCAAATATTAAAACCAAAATCAAACTAACAACTCATTAGCTGCTCCCTTGCTGCTCCAACTTTGTATACTCACATTAACGATGCCATCAGAAATTGTAAACTGATCTGAACTAATCCCATGGAAGACGCAACACAATTCCCCGCTGACTACACCATTTGTTAGCATTCAACTCCTTCTATCTAGAACGGAAGCAAAATGAGTGGTTCTGCTTCGCGGAGATATTCAACCGCAGCCCCGAGTTTACTCTTTCCAGAAAAGAATCAAAAGCAGTATTTCCGCTTTGCGGAAGGCGCACACAGCCAAAACCACCACGGAGCTCCTTTTTAGAAAGCGTGGAAGGCATTGTCCTCCCGAAATGCGGGGTTGGAGATTGCCTTCAGAAAAACCCTGAACCGAACAATTTCTTTCTCAAGGACCGTCAGCATCTTTCCATGGAACAAAGTAAAAGGGATTGTTCCAAATTGGCTACCCAAACCCGGAATGCGGGCACTGGGTTTGTTTTCTCCAACACCTTCCAATAGAACAATAGTCGTTTTAGAGACTACAAGTTCAATTGAATTTCGCCATTCATTCCTTTCTCATACCAGAGAAAGTAAAAGACCCTGAGGAAAATACCGGCTTGAATGCCTTTCCAATTGGCTAATTTTGTTAGGCCCGCTTTGATTACCCTCCACGAAAGATGAACCAGTAGCTATAGGTTGAATCATAATGGTAACAAGTAGACTTACAATCATTCTACAGCACCCAAAAACTGGGCGTGCCAATAAAAAGATGTTGCATACAGCACAGACCCCTGATAAAACACCTAGCAGCAAAAACCATGGGGAAAGGCCTTCTGAAGTCTTTCTTCGTATGATTCTCACGTGCTGTGGTACATAGGACGCAACTATACCAATAGCAAGTCCTATCGATATAACTAGGTTCGCAATGGACGGGTCCTGAAACCGCTGGCAAGCTTCCATGATCTGCCCTATACTCGTCGACTGCGATGCGGGCTTAATCAATTGGGAACACAGTCAACAAGGCGGCCGACTTCCGGTCATACCGGTCCTCTTTTTGTTGGGAACAAAAGCTGAAAGTAGGACTCTTTTGACCACATATACCTCGGCTGGTTTGTGCATATATGCACATTTTATTAGGGCTAGGGTATGTATTCACTTGTTGAGCCGGGTAACTAGATCCCAGCGGGAGCTGAACACCAACCAAATTTCAGCTAATTGTCAAGTCGAGTCGAGCTAGAGGAATAGAAGACGAGGATGGTAACTCAGGCTACTGCTTTTGCGCAAACCACAAAGTACAGCAGCAACCCGGCTGAGCTGCAGAAGCGCGTTTTGGCTCTGTACCGTCAATTCATGCGACATGTGAGTGTTTAAAACAGTTTGCATGAAGAACCCGACTAACCTTCTCTGTAGGCACCAACTATTGCCGAAACTTACGAGCTGAGTTATCCAGTTGCCAAGGTGCGAACAAAGATTCGGCAGGAATTTGAGCGTAATAGATTCGTCCAGGATGTCGGCGTTTTGAACGTTTTGCACGCCAAGGGCCAAATGGAGTTCCAGGAAACTATCAACTTCTGGAAACAACAACCTCACGTATACAAATTCTTCGCCGACGAGGAACGAACCATTGAAAAGAAGCAGTCAAACGATTTCATCGATAAATTCTTGCACGGTACCGCTTAGACTGCTCATGTAAAAATTCGCGCATTAATTCATTACATAACAGAACTGCTCTACAGGAGCGTCACAATCCGAGACTACGCTTCTCTTTTTTTCCAGAAAAGAAGCAAAAAAGCGTTGCTCTTTCTCGCAGAAAACAGAGTATCTACCGACGCTCGGCGAAGCGTGCCCCCAAGAAATATTCTGAGGCTAGTGTTAACATGATCAATTTTTGTACAAAGATGATAGGTTAATACTGTCGAGGGTTTTTTTAAGGGTTGAGCCTGATGGGTCAATTGCGGTTAAGAAGCGAGCTAGTTCTTTGCACAGGTCCGAATCGCCGGCGTCATAGGCCATCTTGAACAGTTTTTCGGTGTTTTGCTCGGTGTTCTCTGATTTCTCGAGGTTGTGGAGTACCAGGAGGTAGCCTCCAGCTGTTTTGAGTTGGTTGAGTTGTATGCAACGTTCGAAGAGTTCCTGTGGTGAACCGAGAACATCAAACAGTCCTCTCCAATAAGAAAGCTCTGTTTTCCTGGTACATCCAAGGACCACGTCGAGCATCTGTGGGAACTGGCTGAGAAGGTTGGTGGTTTTGGCTAGAAGCTTTTTATCGCCATTACAGCCGGACTCTGAGTCTAAAATACGATAGAGCAACATTTCAAGAATGTGGGCAAAGTATTTTAGATCCTGATATTCACGCGCAACTCGAAGAGCCTTTTCTGTTTGATTTAGACGCAGGTGTGCTTCTAATACAAAGGGAACAAAGAGCTGTGTCGATGTCGAATGCTTAAAGTAGGTGAAAATCGCCTCTCTCGGAAGAACGGTATTTGACTCAACTCCCATTATGATGCCCTTGTCTATCATCACCGCAAGTGGATATGCCTCTACAGGGACTACTGTGGGTTTTTCATTGCCCTGGTTGAGGGTAATGTCGTGCAACCATACTAGCATGTCCCGTCCATCAAAGGCCCATAATACATTGGCCGTTCCATTCTCGTCGGAGGTTAGAGTGTAATATTCAATGTGGTTGTGAAGGACATGCTTGTTGTATGACACCTGTTGTTCCGAGGTGGTATTCGGTTGTAGCAGTACTAACATTCCATCCACTAGTATTAGGAGGCTGCATGTTGCCAGCCGGGCAAACTTGTCGTTCTTCGATCTATCAGGGAAACAGCTGAGGGCGCGCACCCTCGCCGGGGAATGCACAATGCCAGATAGGCCGATTTCGTATATTGGGTCCAGGGAAACCGATTGAAGTTTGCTGTCATGATGTATCTGGAAAAAGGACAGAACGTTGTCATAGGTGTATACCAACAATAGATCGTCAAGGAGGAATATTTTGAGAACGGCAGCAGGAAACTCGTGGGAATACAAGACTAGTTGTGGATCCAAATCAAGTTCCCGCGAATACATTCGGATTTCGTGTGACTGTTCTGTATCAACAGCTGCGATCAGTATATGGCCGTACCACAGAAGACCACCTCTCACAGTAAACTCTCTATCCATGTAGTCATCAGAAAATAGCTTCCAGCGTCCAGAATGGAGACTATAATGTGTAAGTCCACGAACTCCAGACACTGCAATATACCTTCCATCCTTTGATGATGACACGTATTTGATTGGCCAGTTCTCACTTATATAGCTTGCCGGTATGTTAACGCTAAGCCACAAAAGTGCGTCTCTGTCGATTGTGGTGAGATCGCCCTGATCCTGACCACGGTACAGCATCATTTTCGTGTCTGTGAACAGAACAGGTCGCTGTAAGTTTTCATTAGTGTAATTGCCACAAGCGCTCCATCGCAGTATTTTCAATCCCCACAACTTTCTCCGGTCACTAGGGATCATGAATATGAGGTCCCCGGAAAATGACCAAGAAGCGTCCACAATTCCATCCAACCAAGACTCGCGTTGTTTTTGCTCCTGACTGGAAAGGAAAGACGATGCGTTCAACAAGCCATAAACTGAAAACAAAGCCCATCCATTTTCATAGCCGACAAACAATGCATAGCCATCAGACGACCATTTCAGTACCTGAATTGACCCTAAAGATGTTGATGGTGGCTCTATCTTTCTGACTAGTTGCACAGAACCATGGAAATCTCGAATATTGTATAAATAAATACTGCCCTTTTGACATCCTACTGCTACCAACGAAAACCGAGCATTAATCGCAGAGTTCAATGCAGAGCTATCTGGACCCGCTTTGTCTGCAGAATGCACGATATGGCCTTGAAAGTTGCTTTCAATCCCTGCAGTATAGACGTTTCCAGAAGAAGTAACAAACGACAGCAGCATCATGGCCCTACTCCTTGCCAAGTGAACTATCAATTCGTCTCTTTTCAACCAGTCCAAACTTGACAGTAGCGTAGTTTCCGTTGGGTATTCATCGTTATTGTCCTTGGCCCATTTAATCATCTGTATTGCCGGCGGATCCTGAGTCACCAGCATCAAATTGTCCTCGAGAGCCAATGAATGCGCTATCCCTGAATCCACCTTCACAACCATACGGAAATGAATATGAATCTCCCTAACTCCTATTCCCTCACCTGGACCAGGTATAACCACTGCCTCAGTGTTAAACACTGCAATTTCCGCCGCATTGGACGGCGAAGTAACATGAAATATTAACACTGAATTCTTCTCAGTCGATACCCCCAAAATCTGACCATCCGGTCTTATAAATACAGACTGATTCCCACCATAATTCTCTATGCTCTGATTGCTTCTGTGATAAACTGCCACAGGACAAAAAGGCTTCGGTCTAACCACAAAAACACTCTTCCGTGTTATCACCGCCGTGTAATACCCCGGCTTCGACACTTCTGTGTCCAATATCCGATTGCCAGTCTCATCTTCAGGATCCTCAAATGGCAAATTAAACTCATAAGGTGTCGAAGATGGCCAAATCATCAGGTAGTAATATTATCCCCCTAATTCTCCCCGAACAATCCCTCTATTCTTCCTGTTATCCCCCTTGCGTGCTCTTAACCACCGACACCTCCCATCAGCATCATCTTCACATCGGTCCGACATAATTAACTCCGATTATCCCCGCACCACATGACCTGTGCTAGCTTCAAGAATCCGGTAGCACATAGCAGATTCCCCAGCCCGTTTCAGTGCGACTCGTCTTCTTTTTCAGTTTTGCTTCGCAATAGGTTATGGGCCACCCAAATCTCGGCGAAGCCGACCCAGGGGATCTGAGGGAGGGGCACGCCCCCAGAAAAAGCACGACCAATGTATCGAAAATTGATCAATATCCAACCAACCCTTCCGTAAAATGGAACCAGGTGCTATCCCAGGATATCTGTTTTTCTGGCTCCCACCATGGCTCGCTCCGCTCGAAGTTTTGGGTAAAGTTTTTGCTTTCCAAGATAAAAGCAGCTCTTATATAACAGTATTAGAACAATACTTCTTTTCTGGAAAAAAGAAGTAAATTAAAGGTGTTGTTCTGCTTTGGAGAAGATTATGGGTCCAGTCAACGCTTGCGCTGGAAGCCGAAGCAAGAAAAAATAGTTAATAAAGGGGACGTTAGTAAGTGATTATGTACAATTAGCGGTGATTATTCCGCTACCGAGGACTCTTCGTCCGTCATATAATACAAGATATTGGCCTGGAGCGATTGCACGACAGGGTTCCTGCAGGGATACTCGTAAACTTTCTGTTGGGGATTCGTTCAAGTCTTGGATTGGTACTGGTTCCATGAGAGAGCGATATTGTATGGTAAGATTGTTGGATGAGGTTGGCTTTTGGCCTAGCCAGTGGAAATTAGAGCATTCTAGTGCACTGGAATAAAGTGATGGGTTATCGACTCCCTTGACAATGATGAGTCTATTGTTTGGAATGTCCTTCTGGCTGACATACCAGGAACCTCGATATTTGGGGTCTCCTTGAGGCATTGAAATACTGGAGCGTTGGCCAATTGTAGCATGCCACAAGCCTTCGTGTTTTCCAACAACTTTGCCTTCCTCGGTGACCACTTCGCCAGGTGTGGATTCGACGTATTCCGCGAGGAACTTGCGAAAACTGTTGTGGTTTTGGGATACAAAGCATAGGCCCTGTGAATCAGGTTTCTCAGCTGTATGTAACTGAAATTGAGACGCAAGGCCACGGATTTCTGGTTTGGAATATTGTGCAAGCGGGAATAGAATGTGATTCAATGCAGTAGGGTCAATAGATGAAAGGTAGTAACTCTGATCTTTGGAAAGATCCTTTGGCCGTAATAAATGCTTCTCGCCGGTAGCTGTACACTTTTGCACATCTGCATAATGGCCAGTGGCTAACCACCATGGTCGATTGTTAGATGCATGTTTCGACTTTAAATATTGGATTAAACTTCCAAATTTAATGTGTCGGTTGCAGCCAACATCGGGATTTGGAGTAAGGCCAGCTTTGTAGAGTTCAATCATGGGCTCAAACACCTCCATCCAATACTCTCGTTCAAAGTTCACTCTTTCACATGCAATCCCAATCTTGGCACACACCTTTTGGACGTCATTCCAATCTGCTTCAGAGCATTTGGCTGTAGATTGCCAATTGGCCATGAAAATTCCCCGAACGTTCGCAGTTCCGTGTTTTTGAGCCATTAAGGCCGCTACCGTTGATGAATCAACGCCCGACGACATGGCCACATATATGGCATCATCCTTTCCGGGCCTTTGCGGCTCGTATAGACTAGTGCTCAACCATCTTTTAAAAGAAATGTTTCGAAGCGGTCGAATAAGCCCTCGGCAGCTCCAGATCATTCACTCTAGTGTCTATTAATTGGCGGTATTTTTTTCTTTTTTTTCCTTTTCAATGGTTCGGGCCGATACCGCGCCGCACCTCTCGGTGTGTTTCTGGGTGGTTCCGTTTTGGCGCTGGGCAGTGGCCCCCAGTATCAAAACTACGCCAGGGCGGACAACGCCACCATTGATTGATGGACATACGCAGGTAACTCCTTCACTGTGCCGCGGAACAGCGTTTGATGAGAATATTTGGAGCTGGATTCTTTCGGGGTTTGACTAGAACCAGTATAAATTTGTATCGACAGCAAGATATCCAGCGAAACTGCATCCATAAGTCTGGTATGTGTGCATGCATGTTTATTATTTTATGCGTCTTCTAACATACATGTGTTTTTAGCAATGTCCATGAATTACTCTTCGGTCGCCTCATTGGTGACGTCGAATTTGGAGAGGCCGGTAGTTGATGACCGGAAATACAGGGTGGTTACTTTGCCCAACCAGCTTGAAGCTTTATTGATCCATGATCCCGAGTGTGATAAGGCTAGTGCCGCTTTGGATGTCAACGTGGGCGCCTTTTCTGATCCGGAGGATTTACCTGGGTTGGCACATTTTTGTGAGCATCTGTTATTTATGGGTACTGAGAAGTATCCGAGTGAGAACGATTACAATCAATATTTGTCTGAGCACTCTGGTAGCGCCAATGCTTACACAGCCGCTGATGAGACCAACTACTTCTTTGAAGTAAACTCCGAGTATTTGGAGGGTGCGCTGGATAGATTTGCACAGTTTTTCATTGCTCCTCTGTTTTCTTCTAGCTGTAAGGACCGGGAAATTCGTGCTGTGGATTCTGAAAACAAGAAGAATTTGCAAAGTGATATGTGGAGACTGTTGCAGCTGGACAAGAGTCTTTCAAATCCAGATCATCCATACCACAAATTTTCCACTGGAAATCTTCATACTCTTGAACAGGTCCCCAAAAGCAAAGGCATTGACGTTCGTCAGGAGCTGATCAAATTCCATGAAGAGCATTATTCTGCCAATTTGATGAAACTGGTAGTCATTGGTAGAGAGTCGTTAGATGTTTTGGAGTCGTGGGTGTCTGAAAAGTTTGCAGCTGTTCGAAATACGAACCGCCCGCCTCCAAACTACCAGCCTCAACAGCCATTGACGCCGAAGCAGTTGGGTAAGCTTATTTCTGTCAAACCAGTTATGGATTCCAAAAACTTGATGCTCAATTTCCCCGTTCCTGATCAGCGGTTAGTTTATGATACCAAGCCCGGCGGCTATTTCTCTCATTTGATTGGTCATGAAGGATCTGGCTCGTTGCTTGAATATCTCAAGTCTAAATCATGGGCTAATGGCCTGTCAGCTGGGTATGAGCACGTTTGTTATGGTTCAGACATCCTATTGATTGATATTGAATTGACCGATAAGGGGTTGGAGGAATATGAAGACGTTCTTGTGGCGGTGTTTGAATATTTAAATCACATCACATCCACTCCACCACAAGATTGGCTCTACGAAGAGCTTCGAGATTATGCTGAAATGAGTTTCAAGTTTAGACAAAAGACATCACCATCTGGCACGACATCCAAACTAGCATCCACTATGCAACGACGTGAATTACCAAGAGATCGATTACTCAGTCACTCATTGTACAGGAAGTACAGCCCAGAACTCATCAAGGAATTTGCATCTCATTTGACTCCTGAAAACTTCAGAGCGTTCTTGATTGGTCAGAATCTCAGTGGTTTGGATCAATCTGAGAAGTGGTATGGTACGGAATACAATGTCAAGGATTTGGATCCAAAGATTATTGAGAAACTAAAGAATGCTGGCAACAATCCAAAATTGCATCTCCCACCTAGAAATGAGTTTATTCCAACCAACTTTGATGTGGCCAAGAAGGATATCCCAGTACAGGATAGGCTAAAGCATCCGCATTTGATTCGATGGAACGATCAAATGATGGTGTGGCATAAAAAGGATGATACATTTTGGATCCCTAAAGCCGAAGTTCACATCAACCTGAAAACGCCAATAACACATTCTTCACCAGCCAACATTGACAAGACAACCTTGTTAATCGCTCTCATCAACGACGCATTGATTGAATTTGCGTACGATGCTGAAATGGCAGGGCTCAAGTACGACGTATCCACAATCAAGACGGGACTTGGAATTTCCGTTGGAGGGTTTAATCACAAGTTGATTGTGTTGTTGGAGAGAATACTGGAAAAGCTCAAAAACTACCAGGTGGACACCGACCGGTTCAAGATTATCAAGGAGAAGCATCAAAGATTCTACCGCAACTTTGGATACTCTCTGCCATACAGCCAAGTTGGTACTTATTCGCACTATCTGTTGAATGAGAACACGTGGCATTTGAACGAAAAAAGCAAGGAATTGGATAGGATCCAGCCAGAGGATTTGACGGCGTTCCTCCCTCAGATCCTGGGGCAGCTCCAATTTGAAATTCTTGCATTCGGAAATATCACAAAGGAGGAGGCCCTCAAGGTGGCTGATTTGACTCACGACATGCTCAAGTCAGAGCCACTATGTCCAGACCTGCGCACGGACCCTCGTTCATACCAGCTACCAGCAAAGTCCAACAATTACTACGTGGTCACCCTGCCCGATGAAAAGAACGTCAACTCGGTTATCGAGTATTTCCTACAGGTTGGAAGAATCACAGATTCGCTATTAAAGGCCAAGTTGGAAGTGTTTGCACACATTGCATCAGAACCCTGCTTCAATCAACTTCGAACCCAGGAGCAACTCGGGTATGTAGTTTTTAGCAGCGTCAAGTTAACACGAACCACCATGGGATATCGTATTTTGGTGCAGAGTGAGCGAAGCACCGAATATCTGGAGGGCCGCATTGAGTCATTCCTTCGACTGATGGGAAGTCTTTTGGACGAAATGCCCGACAGCGAATTCCAATCCCATATCGAAGCCGTGGTAACCAAAAAGCTGGAGAAGCGAAAGAACCTGAGAGAAGAAGGCGACCGTTACTGGAACCACATTCTTTCCGGCTATTACAACTTCCTACAGCATGAAAAGGGCGCAGAAATCATCAAGACGCTAACAAAGGACGATATTATCGGCTTTTACAAAGAATACTTGGTCCCTGCTTCACCACAACGAACCAAATTAGTCGTTCATCTTCAATCTCAAGCACCACCCTCCCTGTCCCTGAAATCTATTGCCTCTGCTAGTATCATCAACATGGCCAGTGAAAAACGCATCGACATTGAAGCTGGTGACGTCGAAGCCGTGCTCGAACGGGTCACTGACGCAAACAATGTGGACGAGATTCTCAAAGAGATCAAAAAGGAACTTGTCACCCGAAACAAACTAAGCGAGGCCAGCGCAGGCGAGTTTGTCAACGAATGCAAAATTGAGGTAAACTCACAAATCTCCGGCGACAGCAAAAAGAAGTATCCAGAAGGCGACAAGATTGAAAGCGTCGCTCGCTTCAAATCGGGAATGATGCTCACTGAAGCCCCAATCCCAGTCGAAGATTTGTCCTCATTCGTCGAAAAAGAAAGCAAGCTTTAGATTGTAATAATATTTAGCATCTTAGATTTTAATAATAAAACCCTGTTATGATAGAATCCAAAACCACAAACAGAACAACGACGCGTAGGTGGTTTTTCTGGGGGCACGCCCCCAGACCTCCTGGGTCGACCTCGCCGAGGATGGGTCCAACTGTCCTTCTGCGAAGCAGAACAACGCTTTTTGCTTCTTTTTCTGGAAAAAGAAGAATACCATCTACTAAGTAACTCTGAGGCTAGGCCGACGGGTTCGTGAAACTGGTTGAACACAGGTTTTTCTGGGGGCACGCCCCAGACCCCCTGGGTCGGCTTCGCCGGGGACTAGTTCAACGATCCTTCTGCGAAGCAGGACAACGCTTTTTGCTTCTTTTTCTGGAAAAAGAAGGATACCACCTACTAAGTAACTCTGAGGTTAGACCAGAGGTTCGCAGAAAGGGTTGAGTTTTTTTGTGGTGCTAAGCCGCAGGAATGTGCGGCGCTAGCGCAGGGAAAAGGGGAAGCAACAAAACAACGCTTTAAAGCGTAACGAAGATTGAAGGAAATGAATTCTGTTGAATCTGAGGAGCCAATAGAATCGATAGAATCTCGGATAGAGCAGCTTGAGTTCTTGGCCGGGAACTATGATGACCGGGAATCGTTGACCAAGCAGGTAGACGAGTTGCAGAATCTGGTTGACGGGATGTACAGTATGAGCAAGCCGCTACAGACTCTTTACAATGAGTTAGACAGTGAGTTTCCCTATTCAATGGTTACAAGCAAAGAGGAGTAGCTGATTTGTGTGTAGGACAAAATTTGTGGCGGGATGTAGAAGAGCTTGATCCTGAGAAGGAGACTCATGAAGACGAGGGGAAAGAGGAGGAAGCGGACAAGGGATATAAGTGCTCTTTAGTGAGTTCCCGAATGGATGGATTTAAAGAGCTGACCCAGTCGTTGGAGCAAGTTCAGGAATATCCGATTCCAGAGACCAGCAAATCTAGAGACCTGGCTCGTCTGCAAACCGGAATCAATGAAGCAGACGAAAAGGTGTCAGAAGTTACAACCATCTCTGACGAATTGAGTATAAGGAGCGCACAGACCAGTAAGGAGTTTCTCCAGAAAATGGTGGTTCAGGCTAATAGGGAGTACCTTGACTTTGAAGAACGCATGTCCCGCTGTGAAAAGGCCCTCAGAACCATCGAAGCCGCCTCCAAACGCCAGCAAGCAAAATACGACTACTAGATCCACCACTATTTATTATTAAATTTTAATGACAAGTTTAATATTTCCCGCTCACGCCCGTAGGATCGCGAGCTAAAACAAAACAGCGCATTTTGCTGGATCAGTTCTGATTAAAGCTACACTTTTTCTTGGGGGCCAGCCTCCAAACCCCCGTAGTTCCGCTTCGCGGAAGGTTCTAAAAAGAATATGCCCCCAGACCCCAATGGCTCGCTTCGCTCGGGGTTATGAGTAGTGGTTTTTTTTTTGTCGTTAGTTTAAATTGTATAAAAAGTTACGTTCTTCAGATTTTAACGAAACGGAAGAAATAAACTTCCTACTTCTTTCCTCAAAGAATATTCAGTATAAAATTTCACGTACATGCAACTTTACCACCAATCTATCTTGTTATCGCTTCTCTCATAGATGTTTATGAACGAGCTTTTTATCTAAAAGCTCAATTGGATTCGATGCGGCATCTGGGTTAGGACCTGCAGAGGCTTCAACGATTAGAAACAACAGAACACTACCCATAATTTCAAGCGAAGCGAGCTCCGGGGGTCTGGGGGCATGCCCCCAGAAAACCACACCTTGATAATATTAGTTTTGCAGGCGCCAGCCCCATGGCTCTGCGAGGTCTCATCGAATAAAGAATAGAAGGCAACCCTTAACTTCGAGCGAAGCGAGTTATGAACGGACTTTTTCTCTAAAAGAACAATTGGATTCAATAAAATCCACTGAGCTCGCTTCATAAAGTGTGAGCTTCTCTTCTTACAGCTGAAAATAGTCTTTCGAGTCATTATTTTTGATTTTTTAAAATGAAGGGCACATTTCCAGAAGAACGAGCACTGGGTTCTGAGTCAGGATTACAAGGAGCCAGTCTCCTACATCCCCATGGATCTGCGAGGTTTGAACCAACAAGAAAGAATAAGCTGCTACCAACGGGCGAAGCCCTGCAGAGCCATTGTTTGATTCTGCTTTTAAAACATAATACGCACAGACAGTACTTTTGACGAATTCCAGCCCCGCAAGGCTAATGTCTTTGGTTCTTTTTCAAAAAAGAACAATGCATACCCTCAAAGAGAGCTATAATTTAACGCTAGTACGTTGGCTAATTTAATGGATCATTGATCGGCCAAGTAAATGTCACGTGATATAGTCTGTCGATCGATCCAAAAAAGGCAATTTAACGCGCCGTACGCGAAAGACACAATTTTCTATAATTGGCAAAAAGGTCGCCGTTGCTGTGGAAACCGAGGGCCGAGAAACCAAACTCTCAAAATTTTTAATTCCAACGCAATGGTGCGTACCACGTTTCCACAGCAACCGCCCGCCCTGGTCTCAAAAGGTTTGAAACAAACCATTGCCCCCTGGTAATTAACTTGACCCTAGCGATTTAAACGACAGACTCTGAAAATATGCTCAATTCTCTGCGATACACGTACCCAAAGCCCCAGGCCATTGATTCGCTTCGCAGTGTTGAGGTAGGTGAGTGAAAAGAAGCAAAAGCGTTAGCTCTACGAGACTCGATCCTTTATATTTCGCGTAGTCAGTGTGTTCTTCTTTTCCAGCGTTAGCTCTGCGAGGCCTGCTTTATACTTCGCGCAGCCTGTGTTCTTCTTTTCCAGAAAAGAAGCAAAAGCATTAGCTCTGCGAGGCTGCTTTATATTTTGCGTAGGTTGTGTTTCTTCTTTTCCAGAAAAGAAGCAAAAGCGTCAGCTCTACGGGGCTCTTTTATATTTAGTGTAGTCTGTGTTATTCTTTTCCAGAAAGAAGCATAGGCACCAGTCCTACGAGACTCCTTACGCTTCGCGTAAGCTGTGTTCTTCTTTTCCAGAGAAGCAAAGGCTCTACGAGACAACCAATTTGAGATGTATTGGTACTTCTTGAACACGCCATTTGTCCAATACTCCGACCTAAGTCACAGAAGCAGACCTTATTCTACACTGAGTCCAACTTCTATACGCTTAAAACCGTTTTTACCCATAATCCGCGAAGCGGACCCTGGGGGTCTGGGGGCGTGCCCCCAGAAAAACAGGTTACCTGTACTTGACCATACGGCCTGCGTCAACAGCAGACCCTAGATTACAAGGACTCCTACGTATACATGTTTAAAACCAGGTTTTCTACCCATAATCCGCGAAACGGACCCTGGGGGTCTGGGGGCGTGCCCCCAGAAAAACAAGTTACCCGTATTTGACCATACGACCCATGTCAACAGCAGACCCTAGATTACATGGCGTCCCACGTATACACGTTTAAAACCAGGTTATTTAGCCATAATCCGCGAAGCGGACCCTGGGGGTCTGGGGGCGTGCCCCCAGAAAAAAGAAGGTTACCCGTACTTTAACATGTGGATCGACGGTCGGGGCGCGCCGGATTTCCAGATCTGGCGTTGTTCTATTTTTTTAGCTGCGTGTCTGAGACAGATATGCACGGGTTGTTTTGCATTCTGGAGGATTTCTCGGCTCGCTTAAGCGGGATCTCCCTTCCTGATCTTCACTTCTTCACTTTCGTTCGAGTCGCTCTTTCTCTACCACTTATCCACCAGCACAAATGAAGTTTTCCACTGCTCTTTTGACGGCCGTCGGCGCTGCGGGCCTTGTGTCTGCCACGACCCCGGCGTGTGTGCTCGCCTGTGTGGCCGAGGTGTCCAGAAAGGCTGATTGCGACAACGACCTCGCAAACATCTCCTGTCTCTGCGACAAGGCCGGCGGCGACATCAAGTCCTGCCTCAAGTCCAAGTGCGGCGACCTCGTCGACGACGCCACCAGCTCCGTCGAGAGCTCCTGCAAGGCCCAGGGCGCGAACCTTAATGAGAACGCTAAGGCCTCCTCTTCTTCCAGCGCCGCCTCTGCCACTAGCAGCAGCAGCAGCAACAACGGCACCTCGTCTGCTGCCGAGGCCACCTCCACCTCTGCTGCTGCTGGCAACTCCACCGTCGCTGTGAGCACCTCGTCTGCGCCAGTGACTGCTACCCAGGGCGCCGTGACTACTGCGGGCTCTTCGTCTGCCGGCGCCAGCGAGGTCGCCTCTACCGCCGGTGGCGCCTCCGCCACTGCTGCGTCCTCCTCTTCTTCTCCTGAGGAGGTCGCCTCGTCGTCTGCCGCCGCTGCGTCCGCTGCCACGTCTGCCGTCGACCAGACTAACTCCGCTGCTGGCCTCGCCCTCTCCCCACTCGCCCTCGTCGCCGCCGTCGCTTACATTCTTTAAATAAACCGAAAATACCACGTAATTTATCTTGACTTTTTCTCTTTTTTGTGATTTTCTTGGGGGCACGCCCCAAACCCCTTGGGCTCGCTTCGCGAGGCTATGGGTATGGAGCGACATTGACTTCTTGTTGTGTAGTATGTTTCTTCTTTTCCAGAAAAGAAGCAAAAGCGTTAGTCTAGCAGAAATTTTTAACTTGACTTTTGCTATTATTTGTGGTTTTCTTGGGGGCACGCCCCCAAACCCCCTGGGCTCGCTTCGCGAGGCTATGTGTATGGAGCGATGTTGGCTTGCGTTGCATAGTATGTTTCTTCTTTTCCAGAAAAGAAGCAAAAGCGTTGGTCTAATACTGTTTTGCAGAAACATTTATCTTGAGTTTGGCTATTATTTGTAGTTTTCTTGGGGCACGCCCCCAAACCCCCTGAGCTTGCTTCGCGAAGTTATGGGGTTGGAGTGATGTTGACTTCTTGTTGAGTAATATATATATCTCTTCTTTTCCAGAAAAGACGCAAAAGCCTTATGTCTAGCTAGTAGCGTTCGCAGAAGCATTGATACGCGCGTTGGACCAATATATAACTTGGTGTCATCGATCGATCCTACGAGATAAGGTGCATGCCATATACATGGCCAGTACGAATATTCGTATACGTGTACATGTTAACGTTGATTTAATTTCTTAATTATAATAGACATATGCAATTAAGCTTAAGGAACTATACATATATATGCATGCATGCGAATATATACCGTACGCGTACGTACGTGTCGCTATTTATATATATCGATCGCGATCGCGATCGCGATCGATATCGATATCGGTCGATATATATATATAACATACGCTGCATGTGCATACATCTGTATGTCGCAATAATTTTATATTTATTTTATATAAAAATTTATTCAGATTAAATTGCGCATGTTAAACTTGTATTGCACGATCTAGCTAGCGAGATCATGGCTGCGGTCCATATCGATATATCTATATATAATTAATGTGATATATATGTACATATGCACCCGTATACCTGACCCAGCCGTATATACATTCCGGCCTGCATGGTATATATATGTAGATATCGAGTATACTTGCAATCGTATATCCATGCGCATACAGCTGCAACTAGGATTTATGTGATGCTGATTGATTAGAGTTATATATATATATATATATACCATACATGTGGCCAGCAAGTACTAGTACTATGCGAGAACGGCGCATGCACGCATGGATCTTGTACGTATGCTCCTCACGTTCATACAATTTCTTGCTGCATACATGGTGTATACAAATTAATGGAGCGCATGGTCACATCAAGGAATGGTATGCAGTCGCCCACATATTCACTGCCGTGTATGTTGGCGATTTTGTCTGAGTAGGCTGCATGCTTGGATTTACCCTTAAGCTTAAGCCATATATAGTACCCATATGCAGTTTAAGCTACAGCTAGATCGATATATATAATTGTACGTACCCGTAATTTCTGAGCGATCCAAGACGCGCGCCATCTATCGATATACCGCGATTTTTAATTAATCAAGTGCACGTAAAGAATTATGAGTTTAATTTGCAATTGGCCATATTAATTAGGAGTAGGGAAACATTGGCCCAAACCTAGGCGAAGCCACACAGCGGTGCCTGGGCATTCAGACAAACACACAACATCTTCTAATAGCCAATTTCTGCCTATAATTTAGTAATTTCAATTTGCATTAGTAAACTATAGGGATAAGGACAGGACCTGTATGTTTGGTTGTCAGGAGTAGGAAAGCATTCGATCCAAGCCTCGGCGAAGCCGACACAGGGAGGCTGGGGGCGAGCCCCCAGAAAAACGCACAAATTATCGATATCGTCTAATAGTCAATTTTCTCATATAGATTAAGTGCCTTTAAATTTAGTAAATTAAAGGAGAGTGGACTAAACACATAGTAAAGACAGTCGGTGCTTGGTTGTAATAACTAGAAAGCATTGGACCCAACTCTCGGCGAAGCCGACCAGGGGGTCTGGGGGCGTGCCCCCAGAAAAACAGACAATACTGCTGAAGAGCTAATGCCAACGTGTGTCTATTCATTGTATAGCTGCATATATAAAAAACTGGGTAACTATAGTTTGAGCTGGTGGAAGAAGTGAGGTGGAGGAGGAACGCGACGCGTAAATTGGGTTTGGATTAAACAACACGAACGTACATTACGCACGGACGAACGATACCATAGGTTGGAAGATGACGACGGAGGAGCTTCAGCCGCTGAATTTTAAGGGCAGCTTGGTCCAGACGCGTAATTCAGATGAGCTTTTCTCGCTGCTGGAAACGTTGTCCGTGGAATTGGGCCACCTGGAGCAGGAGCAGACGGATCTGGCGACATTGCGGACCGTGTCTCAAGAGCTTATTAGCTCGCGATTAATGAAAAATAAAAACGCCGGCATCCGCACGTTAACTGCCTGCTGTTTAATGGAAGTATTGCGAATACATGCACCCGACGCCCCATATTCAATTGAAATGCTGAAGGTAAGTGCATCATCTACAAACCCACCATTGACTCAACCGCATATGCACGACATCTATGACATTCTTCTTTTCCAGAAAAGAAGCAAAAGCACTAGCTCTGACTCGTGTTTGGACACGTCATCGGCAAAGCAATTCCTGAAGAAGACCTCTGGTTGTCTTCTTTTCCAGAAAAGAAGCAAAAGCGTTAGTTTCTGCTTCGCAGAAGATTTAGTGAATGTCTCGACCCAACATCCGCGAAGCGGACACAGGGGTCTGGGGTCTTCCTCAGGAAGACAGCCTACTTCTTCTTTTCCAGGAAAGAAGCAAAAGCGTTAGTTTTGCTTCGCAGAGGATTCAGTGGAAGTTTGGACCATCCACGAAGCGGACCCAGGGGGTCTGGGGGCGTGCCCCCAGAAAAACAAGCAAATCGTGTTTTGTGATGGCAGAAAGAAAAGTATGAAGCTAACGAATGGGTTTAGTCGATTTTTGAGTTTTTTTTCAAGGAGTTTCCGAATTTGTCGAATCCATCATACCCGTACTTCTCGCGATTGTATCATTTATTGGAGAATATGGCGCAGGTGCAGTGCATTGCGTTGGTGCCGGATTTTCCTGAGCCTGAACCGATGGTTTGTCGGGTGTTTGAGTCGTTCTATGAGATTGCGTGTGCGAGGGATCAGGTTGCAGGGATTGAGTATTATTTGGGGTCAATTTTGTCGCAATTGATTGGGGAGTACCAGGCGTTGCCACAATCAGTGACTGAGCTGATATTATCACATTTGCTACACAGCTCGACGCCCCAATCCAAGGACCCCAAGAATTTGTCACTGCCTATGAATGTTTCCAGAGGGTACACGATTTCGCGGGAAATCTGTACAGAAAACATTGATATTATGATTCGGCATGTGAACCAATACTTTTCGGATCTGTTCACTGGGTTCCACGAGAATGAGGACGCGTTGGATGACAGTGAGGAGCTGGATAAGACCCAGCAACTGTTGATTGAGATTTGGAAGGCGGTTCCGGAATTGCTGTCGAGCATTGTTGGGCAATTGGAACAGGAATTGTCGATAGAGTGTTTCCCGTTGAGGTTGATGGCCACGACTTGTATTGGGGAAATGGTCTCAAATGTGCCAAGTAGAGTCAACTTCCTGCGAGATCATCATTCGGCCTTCACGTTGTGGTTGGGACGTATTCGTGATAAGGATCCAAAGATTAGAACGGCGTGGACTGAGGGTGCCTATAACATCATTCTTAATCGGTCGGATCAGGCGGTCAAGGAGGTTGTGCCGTTGTTTTTGGAAAGAGTGAATGATTCAGATGAACATGTACGGCAGACGGCCTGTATGTGTTTAGGTGAGTTCCCCATTGAAACGTTTGTAAACAAGTTCCCCCTGGATGACAATGGATCTTGTTTGTGTGTTTTGTCAGAGCGTATTAGAGATAAGAAGCATTTGGTTCGCACGACTGCGTTTGAAACTGTTGGAAAAATCTACAATGGCGCTTATGAACATGAAAAGGCTTACTCAATGTTTAGTTGGATCCCAACTAGCCTGTATGAAACGTTACTTTTGAATGACAAGGATGTTAATGAGCTACTCGATGCCACATTATTCAACCACGTTTTCCCCCAGACATTTGATGATGACAAACGGGCTAGAAGACTGTTGTCGGTGAGCAAGTCGCTGTCACCAAGTGCGTGGAAGGCGTTCTCGGCGATTTCTCAACGACAACTTCGATTGGCGAAGGTGTTCAACTCATTATTGACGAACATCAAGGCTCTGCATGCTGAGCCAAAACAGGCCCAGAAAACAGCCCTATCCACCAAGGTCGAAGGATTAGTACAATGGTTTGCTAAACAGTTTTCGTCAGAGGATAAAATGGGACATGTGCTCCAACAAATTGTGGACTCCAAGGACAAACAGGCATACAAGCTGTTGTCCACTTGTGTGAGTCAGGAATATGGATATAAACCAATCGTCAAGGCCATTAACGAGATTTTAAAACGATTCAAAAATGATGGCTTTTTGAAGGTGCTGTTGTATAGAATGAGCTATTTGGTCTACAATAAGTCCATCATTGCGCCAATTGTTGCTGTCACGCGAAATCCACAAGACACCCTTCACGACATTTCTCAGCAAGTCCTAAGAGAAATTTCTGCGGCCTTGCCGTCTTTGCTCAAATCTCAGATTCAAGACTTGGTATCCATTTTGGAGACTGCCAAACCTGGCACTGAGGGCAATGTCAACACACTCAAGGCCGCCAGTCGTCTCTTTAAAGAGTTCTCTAAGGAGGTTCCTGAGTCCAAAGTGCTTATGAAGAACCTGATGCACATTGCTCTTACCGGTACAACCGCCGAGGCCAAACAAGCGGTAAATGCACTTCAATGTTCTGAGAAGAAGGAGATGTATTGTGACGACCTAATGAATGACATCCTCAACTCGTTGGATCCAGAACAGGAGCAACAGCCCGAGCACTTGTCGACCCGGTTGGCGTCATTGGCGCAGCTCTATTCGTACGTGCCTACAGTCTTGGAGGAATCTCAAAGCGTGATTATGCAGTATTTGGTGCAAAATGTTCTCCTTGGCGAAGTCCCAGATACGGAGACTGAGGAAGAAGGGCAAGAGCAAGTTGATTGGGTGGAGGATAAGGATGTGCCGGAGAATTGCCTGGATCGAATCATGGCAATCCGAGTCCTTGTGAATCGATTGCGAGCGGTTGCTGGCTGGGAGAATGCCAAGGAGCTTTCACGACCAGTTTTTAAACTGCTGTCAACCATCATTTCCAATGGAGGGGACATTCACCCTGAAAAGCCCTTGCCCTTGGCCTATAAATCACGCCTTCGCCTTGATTCTGGCATCAAGTTGCTCAAGCTTGCCAAGATTGATTTCTACAACAAGATGATCAGTGCCGATGATCTCAATCTACTCGTCTTCCTTATCCAGGACTCCTGTTTGCCGGTTCGTGAGCGCTTTACCCGAACGCTGATCGGATATCTCTCTACACCACAAACTATTTCTGACAGATATCTACCCTTACTTTTCATGGGCGCACTGGAGCCAGACAAGGAGCTGAGCTCCTACATGTGCACATGGATCCGATCTCGATTCCAAAAACAACAGGCCCAGGCATCTGGAACCTTGGTGATGGAGAGATCGTTTTCCCGACTGGTCTACCTAGTTGCCAATCACCAGGACCTATTTGATGAGGAGGAAAAGCTGGAACAAGACATCAAATCGGCGACCAAGTACATCCTTCACTATCTCAAGCTTATCGCGACAGAAAAGAATATTTCTGTCATTTTCTACGTGGCCCAAAAGATCAAGGAACACAAAGACGTCAATGAAGACAAATCCAAAGTTCTTTATCTTGTTTCCGACCTCGCCCAATTCATCATCCTCAAGTTTGTTCACTTTAAATCCTGGAACATGGAGGCATGGCCAGGAAACTTGGCCCTCCCAGCAGATATGTTCCGTCACGTCAAACCATCCAAAGAAAGCGAAAAAGTCGCAAAGACCCTCTTCTTCCCTGAGCAATACAACACCACCGTCGAAGATGCAGTTAGATCGAGCACCCGCAATTATCATACTACAACTACCAAACAGCACGCCGACCAGGACAACAACGCCCCGAAAAAGCGTGTTGGAGCAAAAACCAAAAAGAAACCCTCCAAAAAGCCCAAGACTGAGAAGCCGGCCAGACAGACTTATGGTCCAGTTCGTCACAGCTCCAGAAATAGAAAACAGGTCAGTTACAAAGATGACGACGACGATGATGATACTGATGAAAATGATCACGAAGAAGAAGAAGAAAGCGACGACGAGAGCGACAACCAAAGCCAAGATGAAGCCAACGAATAATTATTTACCACTAATCATCGAATTAACTTGTTTTAAACCAGCGTTCTGCGAACACGCCCTAGACACTCTAGCTGCGTCTGCTTTGCGAATTTCTGAAGCGAATCTAATTCGACTTTATACTGGGGCATCCAGGCCCACAGGGTCGGCTTCGCCGAGGGCTGGGTATGAATTTTTTCTAATATTAACCAGTTATACCACTAACAATCGTACTAGACTGCTTAATTATAAGCTGATCTTTTCTAGGGGCATGCAAGCGGGTTAGAAGATAGATATATGTACGTGCATGACCAGCTCTTAGTGTATATACCCATGCAAGATATATATTCTTAATTTTCATGCTGACTAACGTACCCGTAGGCCCTTAGAAATTAACAGCGCGCGTGACTGCATGCAAATATATATATATATATATATGCATATATGCATGGGAGAGCGCGTGCATGCATGAAAGTAAAGAATGCAAACTAAAAAGTGCAGTACCATCCGTTCGCGCGTCGTCTCCGACCGCGCTACTGAATATGGCCCTTACAGGCTTAACTGTGTCCGATCGAACGAGAGAAAGTGTTGCCCTGTAGGTATGACCGCACTTAAAAAATTAGTTTCGGTGGCCATGTGATTCTGAGACTAAAAGTCACGTGATCAACATCACGTGATTAAACACACAACGCTCTCTTGTCTCTTGAAAGGAGTTTTTCAACGTTCATTAGGAGGTGTCTTGTTTTATATATCATGTAGTATTTAATGTATATTTTAGCTACCCTAATATACTAATTAGATGAATATTAACGAAAAAAAGATGCCTAAAAACGGAAATTTAGTTGCCGTATACGGTACAGCGACTTGCTTATTTGGGATATGTCATGTATTTTTAACCGGTACCTTAGATTACCATCCTATTTGGAAGAAAAACCCTAAGTTCAATCAATAATTTGTTTAACGGTCTATTTCAGAGTGAATTAACTCGTCTGGTCTATTGGTGACGATAACAGATTCTAAAATTTCCGCGAAGTGGAAACAGAGTGCTGGTGAGTGCGCGAAAACTATTGCACTGCAGGATTTCCACTGGTTGGACAGGATCGCTTACTGACCAAGGAAAACTCAACCCTCGTCGGCGTAAGTCGGTTTTCTGCTTTGGGTATGTTTCGTCAGCTGAGAGAGAGACTGCGACATCTCGGGACATGATGAAGTTAAGGGTGGTATTGTCCTTACTGCTCGCTGGGATAACAATCTGTGTCTCACAAGCGGACGGGTGGCTGTGGCTGGTAATGGCTGCAGCTTGGCCCTGAGATTGCCCCAGAGTGAGGAGTTTGGTCCTATTCCGACGCAATAATATTTTGAACGTCCAAACCGTGGATTCTCCACTCTTGAAAAGGTCCGGTTTAGAAATACCCTGCTTTATCAACGAAAGTGTCGTTATCGATTTTTCAGGAACTGGATTTGTTGGATGAAACCTATTTGGCAGATACAAATGTGGGCGTCAGGCAACGAGAGAACCAAGAGACGTATACGTGAAACGAAGAACCCTCCAAGTATTACCGGGATAACCCTACCCCCGACTTCCCCGTCAGTGGAACGCAAAATCTTTGTCCCTGGATATGTAGCGTCCCTGCATAGGGGAACCGAGTGTCTGACCACAGACAGAATTCATCGGACACAAAGAATTCCATTATGACTCACAGCGGCGAGGAATACAAATTGGACTCCATTTTGCTGGCTATCAAATATAAGGTACAGGGCTTTTTTGCTCCCAAGGAGGTCATTGGCAAAATCTGTATTAGTCTGAACAGGCTTTGGGAAAAGGCCAATGCTGCTCAAGCCTACAGCTGTTATGTGAATAGATTTCCGACTTTGGCATCGTTTTTTAACCCAGCTTCTTCCGCAGCAGCGTGCTTTACACAAACGGGGTGTTGTCTTCTGAATATCTGGTAAATTGTACAGGGTAACTTCAAAGTGATGGAAGTAAAAGAAAGCGCTGAAATGGCCGACTGCGTTCCCATGCAAAACAAACTCCGCGGAAGAGAGTGAAACCTGCAAAAGCTGAAACGTCGATTCAATTGGCATTAACACCATCAGTTACTATGACTAATACAAGTTCTGGCACAATCTCTATTGACCAGTTTGGAAAGACTTTGAATAGAGACCGGTGCCAGCTCTAAAACCTCCCCAGCACTCAATCGCTTCAGCACTTCAGGCCAGTCTCGCCTTGGCAACCGCTATCGCAACAACTGCCATTGCTCTCTTTTACTACCTGGAATATAGCTTTACAATTTCAGACCCTCGGTCACCTTCGCCGAGGGCTGGGTAGCTATAGAAACTCTTAAAAACCGCAATAGTCCGATCGATACAACATACACGTGACTTTCACGTGACAGTTTTCGTAGTTATAAAACAGTTTAATCTAATATCCTACTAAACCTAACTGGTTTCTGGGGGCAAGCCCCCAGACCCCCAGGGCTCGCTTCGCTCGAAACTATGGGTAGTGTTTTATCCCTTCTACACCACTGGTCGTGAACATTTCTCGGCAGACCAACACAGATTATTTTAAAATTTGATAAATAGATGAGCCTTATTTGGTAGCAGGTAAAGGTTGGAATAAAAAGCTGGATTTCCAGTATATACTAGTTGACATTAGATAACTTCGCTCTTGTCACGCCCATTCCGGGTTTCACTAGCTCTTTGACAATTCCAATTACAGTACTGATTTCTGTCCAATGGCAGTTGAGCTTGTTCCCAACGACAGAATACAGACGGAATCTGAATGAACTGTATGTATTCTAGATCACAGAATCTTGACATCTATCAACATACCAAGCTAGACCAAAAACCAAGTTGTGACTGAATTCGTCGCGTAATTTATGTGCATAGACGTCGCAAAACTAGAGCTTTTTATTCATTTAAAAAAGCAAACCTGCTCAACGATCAGTAAGCCCCGCAGGGCTAATGTTTTTGGTTCTTTTTTTAAAAAGAACAAACCACCACAACGATTAGAAAGCCGCACAGAGCTAATGTTTTTGGTTCTTTTAAACAAGTCCTAAGGGTCAGGGTGGACTGTACAGACGTTAATAGGCGTGATATTATAATACATGCGATCGATATAAATTAGAGTCTACTATTAGGCGGAATGTAGGAAATCGAGGAGTTTGTCTTTGCCTTTGAGGTGGATGAGTTTTTTGATTGCTAGGAGTTCGTCACGTTCGTTGTTTTGAACTTGTTCTTTTTTAATGTCGTTATTTTCGTCGTCGTCATTGTTGGTTTGTTCTCCGAAGGCGGCTGCGATTAGTTTTGCGAGGTTGATTTTGGCTGTGGCTGTGTTGACGTCTCTGGAGCCGTTTGATTGGAGGTAACAGAGATCGCGAACGGCCTGACGGTCGGATGGAGGACGGGCTGCCAGTTCATCGAGTGCCAAGAGGATATCTGAACGGTCTGTTTGAGGGTAGGGGGTAACCTCAGTTTCCTTACGAACAGTATCAATGAAGTCCAGTTTGATGCCCTCCTCTGGCAGGCGATATAGAATGCCGTCCTGTTCAAAGGTCTTGCGTCCTCTCTGGAGGGGCAACTTCGCAGCAACGCCTTTAGGGGTGTCTCTAGACTCGACGAAAAACTTGGGTACCTCCTTAAAGAATGCAGCGGGAGGCTCGTCCTCCGTGTTCAAGATCTCAATCATACCGTTGTTTTTGAATCCGCGACGCAGCGACGGATCCTCCATTCTCATTTTCCTTGGTCGACGGGGTAGTTTAGTGGCCTGGTCCACGTGATTTGGACACTTCCAACGGCCGTAAACCGACGTTGCTGGCGGGTTGACGCAGTCCACGTGGAAAAAGAGGCTGCAATGCTCACAGGAAAGCATCTGAACGCCGTTGAGAGCGGATTGCTTGCATCTGTGGCAGAGAATGGGGTTTCCGAACTTATCGCGGATTTTCAGAGGATCGTCGCTATCCTCCTTGTTCACCTTTTTGACTGGTTTGAGCTCCACGTCGTAGTCGCCCTGGGGGGTGGCGACCACGCCCTCAAACCGTTCTTGGATGCCCCTTGGTAGGGCAAAGACAGACGGGTTCCGTCGTTCAGCCTGGTTGAGAAGTTGACTGAACAGACCCTTGCGATAGGGCATGGGCGGATGTCGAGCCGTCAGACACTCGTTGCAATACCACTCGCCCTCCGGGAGAGACTCCTCGTCGAGAGGCGGGTCCACACACGAGAAGTGGAACGAGCGAGGACAGGACTCGCAACAAAGAAAACGTCCCGGCCCGCCACATGCAGAACAATAATCATTGTTATAGTGGCCCGAGTCGTCCGTGTCTTCGTTTTCGTTAGTAGAGTTTTCAGCAGTGCTCGCCACCACTGGGTTAGCATGTCTTTGTTCATCGTCCTTGGGCGGAGGCGGAGCCTTGGAGACTTTGATCTTCTTGTGCTTGTCGCCACCACCATTCACAGTAGAGGTTCTAACGACGGCGAGATCGTCGTCGTCCTCAGAACCCTGCTCCTGCTTAAAGGGATGCACCTGCCTCTCACGGATCTGCGAGTCCTCGACGACGGAGTCAAAGAGGTTTGTCTTGAGCTTGATCTTGAACCTCTGTTCAGGAGGAGGCGTGGCCGGACGCGACGACGCAGTGGAGTCGTCTGAAGCCGCCGGACTGGCACGAACAGAGGAGGTCTTGCGCAGTTTGGCAGGAGGAGCGGCACCCATCGGATAGCCCGTGACAGAGGGCTTTGGAGCGGGAAGCTCAGGCTCGCGCCAGTCAGCAGACGTGGGTGGAGGACCAATAGGCGGAGACGCCTGATTGTTCAGTCTCATGGAAGACCTTTTGTTGACCATGAGGAAAGGAGATGGTTAACGTGATGTTCTAGAATCCCGACACACGCTTTTTTTCCACTAGCACAGCAAAAAAAAGGGTATCACGGCCGCACGACAAGACGCACGACGCAAACAATAACAAAACACGAAAAAAAATGCAGGGACCAGGAAGAAAAAAATTTCCTGAGTAGAGACAAGAGACGCACAAAGCTCGTCGCGACGTCTTTACGCGTTTTTTATAAAAGACCCTCTCAATGAACGCCAAATTGAAAACAACCCCTGCACACCGCTAGTCTAAAAATGCCAATTTTTGGACCCCCGTCTCTTGTGGCCACTAGTCCAGTTAGTGATAAATCAAGTTGTGAGGTTTTGTGATGGCGGTGGGAATTCGTCGGCCTGCGTCGGACCAAAAAATCGTATTTAGGGTAAAATCGAGTCCGACTCCTCATCCGCATACATCCTTCCTTTCCTCCGATTCTGCTCAATTATATAATCTCTTAGCTGCTTCTCTTTCTGTTTCTATTTCCTGGGGGCATGCCCCCAGATCCCCTGGGTCGGCTTCGCCGAATCTTGGGTTTCTATTCCACATATGGCCTCCCATATCTAATCTTTTTGGTTCTTTCTTTAAAAGCAACACTCAATTACACAAGTAATCTTATTCTCATTGTAGTATTTTCTGGGGGCATGCCCCCAGACCCCCTGGGTCGGCTTCGCCGAGTTTTGGGTGGGTATTCAATGTAGCTTTACAGAGTTAATGTCGCTTGACCTTCTCTTTCAAAAGGAACAACACCATTTGGCCTAGTTTACTCGAGTATAATGAGATTCATGTTTATTCTGGTGGCTGTATCTTCTGGAGGCACTCCCCCAGGCCCCCTGGGTCGGCCTCGTCGAGTTTTAGGTTTGTGTTCGATGTAGGCTCGCAGAGTTAATATCTTTCGTTCCTTTTTCAAGAAGAACAATATGATTTGACCAAGTTTACTCAGTTATAACGTTTCGTTGTTTATTCTCGTGGTTTTATTTTCCGGGGACACCCACCCAGACCCCAAAGGTCGGCTTCGCCGAGTTTTGGGTTTGTATTCGGATGAAGTCTTCTCTCGCAGAGCTAATATTTTTGGCCCTTTTCCTTTCAAAAGGAACTACACTATTTGAACCTAGTTTTACTCGAGTATAATGCGGCGGTTGTTTATTCTCGTGGTTGTATTTTCTGGGGGCATGCCCCCAGACCCCCTGGGTCGGCTTCGCCGAGGTTTGGGATCGTATTCGATGTAGCCTCGGAGTGGTAATGTTATTGGTCCCTTTTTTTCAAAACGAACAACACTATTTGGCCATTTGTTGTTGCTTTTAAAGAAAGAATCAACAACATTAGATCTGGGAGGCCACGTATGAAATAGAAACCTAAGATTCGGCGAAGCCTACCCAGGGGGTCTGGGGCCGTGCCCCCAGGAAATAGAAACAGAAAAAGAAGCAGCTAATTTCACTCGGACACAATGGGACCGATATTTATTCTTGTGGTAGTACGTCCCCAGACCCCTGAGCCGGCTTCGACTTTGGGTTTGTATTCGTTGTAGCCTCGCAGAGCTAATGTTTTTGGCTTTTTTTTTTTTAAAAAGGACAACACTACCAAACCAAGCTTGCTCAAGTATAATGTTTTTGTTGTTCACTCTTGGGGTAGATTTTCAGAACCTTGTGCCGCCTTGACTGAGTGTTGGGTTTGTATTCCATGCAGCCTCGCAGAGTCAATGTTTTTGGTTTTTTTAAAAAAAGAACAGCCCTATAACACGGGCTGCATTAAACGTATACGATTCTGAGTGTATGGGTGGTTGTTTTAGGGGCTTCTGTGGAGGGATAAGAAAACATAGCCAGTCATTCAGGATGAGATATCTTGCTCGTAGGTGTCTTTGGCCCGCAACCATCTAAGCCTGTAGTTGTTGATTGTTAGTTGTAGCTCCCAACAGAGGCAACAAAGAGGTCTATGTTTAACTTGGGTCTATGATAAGTTGGATTTTCCGTTGACTCTGACGAGGGATGTTCATGGCTCGTCGTTTCAACACTTCCGGATCAAATTTAAACAGCTCAAGTTAAGAACTCACAGCAGTTTTACTGTTTAAGATAAGGTCAACTCTATTAAAATAATGGATGCTTGGGCACGATAGATACATGCAAACCTCTGAGGGACCTTTTGACAGTATTTTAATTTTGAGCTAAACAGCGTAAGGTAGAGCGAAGGACCATCTATACCTTAAAACTCTACTTCATTTATTGTCTCTCCATACAAACAAGTACAGGCGATTAGCTTTTTTGGTACCCACAGACACCCTACATCCTTAAGTTCTGCAATTCCGACCACCTTCACCTAAAATGCATGCCAATATACGGAGTTTGCACATGAAAGGGTGCTAGAATTTCTTCCTCATGGTATTTTAAACGTATGAAGGCCTGAGAGACCCACACAACTAACAGAAACCCCAATCAAATTAGACCCTTACCGCTTAGCGGAACCTGGATGCGCTTGCAGGCGTCACCCCGCTGAACCCCCGTGGCTTCGAGATGCTTCATCGAATAGGCTCATAACCTTCTGGGGCTTGCCTTCAGAAAAAGCTTCTTCTGGGTTAGGATATGCAGGGACCAGCGCCCTGCACCCCGTGGCTCTGCGAGGCTTCAACGAAATAGAAATACACGACTCATAGTCGAGCAAAGTGAGCCCAGGGGATCATGCACCCAGGAAACAACACTTGGGTTAGGTTTGCAGGGGGCCAGCCCCCTGCATCCCCGTGGCTCTGCGAGGCTTCAACGAATAGAGAGGATAGAACACCACCAATAGCCTCGAGCGAAGCGAGCCCAGGGGGTCTGGGGGCGTGCCCCCAGAAAACCACACTTGGGTTAGGATTTACAGGGGGCCAGCCCCCTGCACCCCCGTGGCTCTGTGAGGCTTCAACGAATAGGTAGTATAGAACACTAACACTACCCATAGCCTCGAGCGAAGCGAGCCCTGGGGGTCTGGGGGCGTGCCCCCAGAAAACATTCTGAGTGAGGATAAGCCTCAAGGGGATATGTGGAATATTAAAAGTAGTTTAGGAATCTTTCTTTGTCTATTTACAAAGGGAGAGTCTAAGCGGAGGCCTCGTCCTTCTTGTTCTTCTTGTTCTTCTTCTTGTTGTTGGTCTTGAGGGGGGTGGCGAGGAGGTCGAGGATGTCCTGGTTCTGGATCTTCTTGTCGGACTTGACCTTGGAGAAGTCTGGGGCGGGGGCGCCTGCGAACTTGACGTTGCCCTTGGCGGTGAGGGCAATAGTGGTGAAGAACTGGACGACGATCTGGCCCTCCTTGTCGTAGAGCACCTCGTAGGGGGTGATGAGGTTGTGGTCCTGCGGCTCCTTGAGCCCCATGCGGCCCTTCTTAGGGTCGTCGAGCTCGCGGAGCGAGAACGGGAAGTCGCCGGCCTTCTTCTGCACCTCGGAGAAGACTGCGCGCGACGTTCGCAGCTTGAGTTGGTACGTGATGTCGTTCTTCTTGAAGATGGTGGTTGTCTTGTCGCCGTTCTTGACCTTGCCGTCGCCCGTCGACACCAGGATATCGATGCCGTACACCTCGCCCTCCTCGAACTCGGCGCTCTCGAAGTCGCGGCGCTGGCCCTCGCTGGGGTTGAGGATGATGCGCTTCTTGCCGTCGACCACGTTGCGGGACTGCGAGTTGGACAGCATGCCCTCGAGCGCCGTGCAGTCGAACTCCTTCACCACTGCGTCGACGATCTTCGTCACGTCCCAGTTCTTCTTGCCTGGACGCACGGTTCGCAGGGCCGCCTCAGAGGCGTACCACGCAGCGGAAATGACGTCTGCAATTCGGCCAGTCACCTCGGACTTGCCGACCACGATCGTGTCGGCCAAGCAGGAAGCAAAGCCGTCAATCTGGGCTCCAAGCGTGATCTTGACCACATCGCCCTCCTTGAGCTCGATCTGAGCCTCCTCGTCGGTGGGCAGAGGCGAAAAGTGCGCCACAACGTTGTTGACAGAAATCGACGTAGGGAACGCAATGCCCTTGTTGATCTTCTTGCCCTTGTACACCTTTCCAGTGGCCTCGGTGAGCTGCTTGTCGCCCTCAAGGACAAGGTCGATGATCTTGGCCCCGGCAACAGCAAGCTCCTTCAGATTGGCCAGCACCCGGCTGCCAATCTCACCCGCAACATTGTACTTGGTGACAACGTCGGAATTGGCAATCGTGTGATCTACTGTCCGGTTAGCTCTCCTCACTTTCACTCCCTCCCCTCATACTCACCCTCTTGGGTCGCGGTGGTGGCGCTAGCGGCTGACATTCTATTAATTAATTTCTGTTCTTGACAAACAACGACACACTCACAAACTTTTCTCCACCACACCGGCCCACCCTCTCGTCCCAGACCACGCCGCTCGACCCTAACCACTGTTTTAACTTCTGTTCTATGCATATGCATATGTACACTTTTCTGGGGGCACGCCCCCAGACCCCCTGGGCTCGCTTCGCTCGAGGCTATGGGTAGTGTTTCCTTCTTTCTATTCGTTGAAGCCTCGCAGAGCCACGGGGGTGCACCCCCTGCAAACCTAACCCAGGTGCAGTTTTCTGGGGGCATGCCCCCAGACCCCCTGGGCTCGCTTCGCTCGGGGCTATGGGTAGTGTTCTATACTACTATGAATCCGTTAAAACCTTGCAGAGCCACGGGATCGATGCAGGGGCTGGTACCGTGCATGCGCATGTTCATTAATTTCGATCTGTTATGCAGCTTATGCAGGCAGGTAATGTGCACGGGGCCAATATTTTACAATATTACTATCACTAAAGTTTCTCACCACGCCTATCGGAGTTGGCTTAATCACTTAGAAGTCAAAAGATTAAGAGTCACAAATGGTGAGCAACAACAACAGTGATCATTCGCCTTTCGGACCCAGAAGCGAGGTCCCACGATAAGTTTGAAGGCTTGTTCAATTCCCCAGTTGGATGTCAAATCTGGCGGTCAAATGCTTTGTCGAGAAAGCTATGGTTTGAACAAATCAAGGTACCATTGCAAAAGGTTGAAGTACTAGCATTACGCATAGTGTGGGGTAGTTGGTACAACAGCGGAGAATCCAGTGCTCTACGCTTTCGAGGTTTGGTTAATCTCTCAGGGAAAGATATTTCTGAAAAGTTGCGTCAGAAGAGAGTTGAGTGAAGCTAGTGTCCATTTATTGGGAATTGCTGGTGAGCTCTACAACGCAGAAGGGATAAGTTACTTCAGAAATGACTTGAACATAGTACAACTCGTAGAATGGTAATGAATGGATCTAAAATGGGTATGTCAGCATTGGATTCAAATATTATTGGCAACAAGCATTCACTCGATGTTTCATATCAGGAGAAGGACACCCTACTGTATGTTCCATATCAGGAGGAGGACACGCTACTGGATGTTCCATATCAGGAGAAGGACAAGTGACAAATATATATAACTAGACAATATATTAATAGGGAGAGAATACAGTCACAATTTTTTTTTTTTTTTTTTTTTTTTTTTTTTTTTTTTTTTTTTTTTTTTTTTTTTTTTTTTTTTTTTTTTTTTTTTTTTT
>JAJMDO010000207.1:0-33800 GCA_030573635.1 Blastobotrys ciferrii
AAAAAAAAAAAAAAAAAAAAAAAAAAAAAAAAAAAAAAAAAAAAAAAAAAAAAAAAAAAAAAAAAAAAAAAAAAAAAAAAAAAAAACTGCCACAAGCGTCACGAAATTCAAACGTTGATAAATAAATATATAGGGTTTACAACTGCTGTTGAATAAGCATTGTTCTTTTTAAAGGGAACCAAAAACATGACCTCTGTGAGGTTTACCAGCTCAAAAGCTTATTGTTCTTTTTAAAAAAGCACCAAAAAAATTAGCCTTATGCGCGTCTTTTAACGCGCTCAGTCAACATTTTCTTCTTAAGAGAACCAAAATAACAGCTCTTTGTGTTTTTATTCCGACAGAAAAAGATCTGCTCTTTTCTATAGAAAGCGCTATGCCATCATTTTTAGTCCTGTATCTAAGAAGAAGACATGTTAGCAAGTGGATAACCGCTTTGCTTCTCTCTGGTAATATAGGATCACACATGACTTCCCATATGACCATATGCAAATGCTTTGCGCACGCTAGCCTCTTAAAACAACGTAATCTCAATCCGCTAATTATAACACCACCAGAGCTGTTTTTGATTCATTTCTACAGCTACAGTACCAAAAACTCGGCACAACGATAATCTATACTAGCCAATCAAGCGGTGCTTTTGATCACTTAATCAATTAAGTATCCTGATTTCAGCTAGTCAAGTGCGTCAAAACTAGAATTACATTCCCTTATCAATGATTCAACCTTTTAATGACATCAGGGCATCAGCCGTTGTCACGTTAACTGGGCTCAATATGTATTTATATGATATATTTGATGACTACCCATGCAGAATAATTAGCAAACTTCCCTTCCACCCAACCCTCGGCGAAGCCGACCCAGGGGGTCTGGGGGCATGCCCCCAGAAAACCACACCTGGGTTAGGTTTTTGCAGGGGGCCAGCCCCCTACACCCCCATGGCTCTGCGAGGCTTCAACGAATAGAAAGACCAGAACACTACCCATAACCTCGCGAAGCGAGCCCAGGGGGTCTGGGGGCGTGCCCCCAGAAAACCAGTTCTGGGTTAGGTTTTGCAGGGGGCCAGCCCCCTGCACCCCCGTGGCTCTGCGAGGCTTCAACGAGTAGAAAGAACAGAACACTACCCATAACCTCACGAAGCGAGCCCAGGGGGTCTGGGGGCGTGCCCCCAGAAAACCAGTTCTGGATTAGGTTTTGCAGGGGGCCAGCCCCCTGCACCCCCGTGGCTCTGCGAGGCTTCAACGAGTAGAAAGAACAGAACACTACCCATAACCTCGCGAAGCGAGCCCAGGGGGTCTGGGGGCGCGCCCCCAGAAACCAATTGACCCGTTAATTATTCCACCGGAGGTGACTGTATCGGGGCTAGGAAACGCCGGTGGGATGAGGCGGAGAAACGGTTTACCCGCGACATCGGGGTATATTTTTCCCCACAGCTCTATATATAAACGACAGAGGACGCCTGACAGTGGCGAGGAGGGGGATAACGATATGAAGAAGTACTCGATTGCGCTGATACCGGGGGATGGAATAGGCCCGGAGGTTGTCGGGGCAACCGTGGAGGTGCTGCATGCGCTGACGCGACGGCTGCAGACGTTTGAGCTTGCTTTTGAGGAGTTTGACTGGGGCACCGAGCGCTACAAACGGGTCGGTGCATACATGCCAGATGACGGGTGCGACCGGCTCAGGGGGCACGATGCGGCGCTCTTTGGCGCGGTTGGCGCGCCCGACGTGCCCGACCACATTTCGCTATGGGGCCTTCTTCTGGGGCTCCGGGGGCCCTTGCAGCTCTTCGCCAACGTCCGGCCCGTGCGCATGCTCCCCGGCATGCAGAGCCGACTACGCGACGTCGCCGACCCCGCGGATCTCGACTGGGTCCTCGTCCGCGAGAACTCCGAGGGCGAGTATTCGGGTCAGGGGGGTCGCACCCACGTCGGCCAGCCGCACGAAGCCGCCACCGAGGTCGCGATTTACACGCGCGCAGGCGTCGCGCGCATCCTGCGCTTCGCGTTCGAGACCGCGCGCGCAAGATCGCGCAAGCGGCTCACCGTCGTAACAAAGTCCAACTCGCTGCGACACGGGCTCGTTTTGTGGGACGAGGTCGCGGCGGAGGTCGCCGCGGAGTTCCCCGACGTGGCCTGGGACAAGGAGCTCGTGGACGCCATGACGGTGCGCATGGTGGCCCGCCCCCGGACCCTCGACGTGGTCGTGGGGACGAACCTGCACATGGACATTCTGTCCGATCTGGCCGCCGCGCTCGCGGGGTCCATCGGGCTCGCGCCCTCCAGCAACCTCGACCCCACGCGCGCGAACCCCAGTCTGTTCGAGCCCGTGCACGGCAGCGCCTTCGACATCACCGGAAAGGGCGTCGCCAACCCCGTCGCCACAATCTGGTCCGCCGCAGAAATGCTCAAGTGGATTGGAGAGGAGGACGCCGCAGCCCATCTCATGCGCTCCCTCGAAACAGTTGTCTCGCGCGGTGAGACAACCCCAGATCTCGGCGGGTCCCTCTCCACAAACCAAGTCGCCCGCGCAGTCTCTCACGAAATCGCAAATACTTAAATAGCCATCTTCAATACAAGCTGTGAATTCATGCTACTATTCAACTTTGCTGGGGCTCGCCTTCTGATAAACCTAACCCAGTTTTCTGGGGGCACGCCCCCAGACCCCCGGGGCTCGCTTCGCGAGGTTATGGGTACGTATGTATTCGATGAAGCCTCGCAGAGCCACGGGGGTGCAGGGGGCCAGCCCCCCTGCAAAACCCTAACCCAGTTTTCTGGGGGCACGCCCCCAGACCCCCTGGGCTCGCTTCGCGAGGTTTTGGGTATGTATTCGATGAAGCCTCGCAGAGCCACGGAGGTGCAGGGGGCTGGCCCCCTGCAAATCTACCTCAGTAGTGTATTTCTGGGGGCAGGCCCCCAGACCCCCAGGTCTCGCTTCGCTCGAGATTATGGGTATGACTTCGACGAAGCTTCGCAGAGCCGCTGGGTTGCAGCTGCCCCCGGCAGAGGTATCATATCCCGGTGAGATGTGGTTCATATGAGAGTACCAGACAAGACCTGAGGCAAGTTTCGCTAGAGCTCAACTTGAAGGTCCTTCTCGATAGCAAAAAGACCTAGATGTGGTGGTGAGTTCATCAAATCGATACCACATTTGTTACATTAGATGGAAATCTTTTCTGCGGAAGGTCGTTTGTGTGCTTGTCCAATGAAGTCTAGTGTCTGCCTCGACATACGAAATGGGGGAAGCAGGCGCCATCAACCAACCCGATGATAAACATTTCAAAATGCCGAAATGTCTGAACCTGACCAAGATACGAACTTTCCTGCCTGATGTGACCCGTTTATATTTTATAAAAGTATGTACTGAGGAGTAAAACTGATTACTATTTTTATTATATTTGCATTCAAAGACCCAACTAGCCAACCCTCAGCGAAGCCGACCCTGGGGGTCTGGGGGCGTGCCCTCGGGAAACCACATCTGGGTTAGGCTTTTGCAGGGAGACAGCCTCCCTGCGGGGTTTCAACGAATAGAAAACAATAGACCATTGCCCATAGATAGATTCGAGCCAAGCGAGCCCAGGGGTCTGGATGCGTGCCCCCAGAAAACCAGTTTTCGGTTAGGGTTTTGCAGGGGGCCAGCCCCCTGCACCCCTGTGGCTCTGCGAGGCTTCAATAAATAGAAACGCAGCCCATAGTCTCGAGCGAAGCGAGCCCAGGGGGTCTGGGGGCGTGCCCCCAGAAAAACAGGGTTAGGATTTTACTAATCCCAGATGTGTTTAACCATCGACTAGTGTAATTCTATGCACTGCTCGTATAAGGGACTAGGCTACCCAAGTTTCGGCAAAGCCGAACCAGAGGTGCTGGGGGCACTCCCCCAGAAATCCTTGACCGGATATTGCGGCTTAGTTATACTGCTACTGGTCGAAGACTACCCAGAGCTTGGGGGTTTGGGGGTTTGCCCCCGAAATCAGTCAATTGGGGATTGTCAGACGGCATACCCCCAACAGAGAGTACATTTGGTTGCTTGCAGTATAAGGCAACCTTCGTAGAGCAGCAGTTGGGCAGGCTATGACGAGGTTGTGAAAATCTGTGCATCATGCAATGGCAATCGCACCCTCTGTGATGTGCAGGTGTACGTACCCCTCGTGAGCGTGCGGGGACGATGCAATAAGGTCGGAAACCCTAGCCCTGAAACCCTGATAATTCGTCATCATCAGAGTTTGAGGTTTCTTTTTCTGCGCGGAATACCCTATAGGGTAATTTTGGAACCAGCCAAGCGGACGTATGGTTTCCATGCATGGATCTGGAAGTTATACCAGACGATCGCTGTACGCGCATGCAATATGCCGATCACAGCAAAAGATCACGTCCCGATGCTTCAGATCTGATCGCTGACAACTTTACGCCAGCTACCAGATCGATCGTCCGAGAAGTCTCCGAACTGAGCATTCCTACACCTGCATGGGCCCGCACAAAAAGAAACTCTGGATTAAACTTGCATATGGGCATTTCTTCATCCGCCCGGCAATCCAGCTGTCGCTAGACACTGCGATGAGTACACTTGCCCGATTTTCCATTCTTACCCAGGTACAAGCACTCACAGGCACATGAAACCTTCACCGGGTCTCATATCTATAGCCACACAGCTACCCCTAGATCAGCCGTAATAATTATTTAATTTAACTAACGCTGGAATTTAATTTCATTTAATTTCACATATCCTCATCTTGCACTCGCTCCCATCCGCACGGGACGGCCACAACTCGGTTAATGATATCACCAATTGACGAACTTCCTTCCTCCCGCAGATCTTAGACCTGCTACACTTGACCCGAGAATCTCGTTTACATCATGCATCAATCGGCACGGTTGTTCTTAATTCCGCTACATTAACCATAAAACCGTCAACCCTCTTACCATAATCTTAAATCGGTTAACCAATCACCGATTATCCACCGGATTATGAGCCCAATCCTACACCGTAGTATTCTTTTTCCAGAGAAAAAGCAAAAATCCCACTAAACTATTTCTGGCTTAGATTGCAGGGGGCTGGCCCCCTGCACCCCATGGCTCTGCGAGGCTTCGTCGAATACATACCCATAACCTCGAGCGAAGCGAGCCCTGGGGGTCTGGGGGCCTGCCCCCAGAAAAACTACAACTGGGTTAGGTTTGCAGGGGGCCAGCCCCCTGCACCCCCGTGGCTCTGCGAGGCTTCATCGAATACATACCATGACCTCGAGCGAAGCGAGCTCTGGGGGCCTGGGGGCGTGCCCCCAGAAAAACTACAACTGGGTTAGGTTTGCAAAGGGGCAACCCCCTGAACCCCCGTGGCCCTGCGAGGCATCATGGAACAGTACCCATAACCTCGAGCGAAGCGAGCCCTGGGGGTCTGGGGGCGTGCCCCCAGAAATACACTACTGAGTTAGATTTGCAGGGGCCCCCGTGGCTCTGCGAGGCTTATAGAGAAGCGAGCCCAGGGGGTTGGGGAAAGATTGTTCAAAGCATTGTTCTTCGCAGGTGAGTAGTGAAGAAATAATTATATTAAGCAATAAATATCTATAATCGGAGTTCAGAGAGGATTTTTGTGGCCAGAGATTTGTACTGCCAGGAGTTGCCCGTGAGTTTTTTGAATTGGACGCCGTGCAGGGAGAGGAGAGGGACTTTGACGATGTAGATTTCGAAGCGAAGGGGTGTTCTGACCGATGCAGACCCCGCGGTGCCGTTTGCACCAAGCATGTCGCTTCCGCCTGCCGCTGGGGTGCTACCAGCGCCGCCCACGGATTCGGCAGACACGTCAGAGTCCAGTATGTTGCCAGAGGATTCGGTTCCGCGCTTGTTACGTCCCGACCCTGCGAACAGCCCGGAGCCAAAGGACAGCTTTCTCCAATGTCCCCCACCACCTGACGGGCCCTGTGGCGACATTGGCGGCGAAGTGAGCAGTGCTTGATGTGCTTCATCGTCGGGATGCAGGCTGGAGGAGTGAGGCGAGGCCTTGATAGAGGGTCGATGCACACACATAAACCCTCCCCTGATCTCCCTGAACTCAACCCCCAAGTGCTTTAGCACGCGAATAATGTCTGAACGGATGAATGCAAGTGGTTTGGTGGATGTTGATTGTACACTGAAGAAGCCCTTGAGGAACACCTGTTTGGGGTATTCGATTGATGGCATCCCGCTCTGTCCAGCCGAGGACGACGACACCGCCACAGGGCCAACACCAAGCCCGTTTGAGCTCGATTCTGACGACGGCGGGGTGTCTAGTGCAACATCATCAAACACGTCTTCAAGCTGTGGCGTGGGCTCCAACAAGGCAGGTGGCTGTTCTCGCCGCATCGCAGCAGTATGGCCCAGCGACTTGGCCCGCGCTGATGGATGGTACTTGCGTTGTTGCTGACTGGGCGATCGTTGTGGCTGCTGCTGCTGCGGCGCCATGCGGGATTTGGTTGGACTGGTTGTAGCTGTAGTTGTAGTGTTGGGTGCAGGATACTTGAAGTCCGTTGGTAACGGTGGCGGCGGTGGCTGTGCGCCCACAGTCCGTCGATACTGTCGTGGCGTCGCCCCTCCCTCCGACATGCTTGTGGACCGGTTCAAATGCTCCTTTTGTACACGACGCGTCGGCGACGCCGGTGGTGGTTGGTCGTATTGAACTTCGTCCTTCTTTTGTTCCAATACAACCGGCGGCATGTCTTGATGCTCGCGTGAAGACGCTGATGGCAGCCGCTTGTTCTTGGTGCTAAACTTGCGCAGCAACGAACTTGCCAGATTGCTGGCCTGTTGACGTGCCGTCGCCGACGCTGGCGGCTCAGACACATGAGATTGATGATATCCATGGTAATTTTGTCGCGTTTGTGCTGGTGGCGTATATGTAGTGGGGGTAACAATGGCCTGTGGCTGCTGCTGTGGCGGTTGTTGTGGCCTCTGGGAGTAATCGGCAGTTCCCTGTGTCTTTGCCCGTGCTCGCGTTGGAATCCGTGGAGCTGCCGGGTCAGGTTTGGATAACGGCGGTATCTCAATTTCAACCTTTTGCGGTGTTGTCGGTGGCTGCTGCAGTATTTGATGCTTTTGTGCTCGAGCCTCGGCCTCGGCCTGGCTCTTTTGTCGATCCCGTTCAAACTTTTCTTGCACCAAATAGTAAATTGACACTAGCGGATGATATCCACTAGTTGGGTCAGGGTTCAGCGTGGTCGCCGATGCAGCGTCATGGTGATGATCGTTATAAGACTTGCGCTTATAAAAATCAAAGTTGAACGGTCGCTTCTTTGGACTGCTACCGTTATTGCTGTGGTTACTGTTGGTACTCTCAAAGGACGAATCCTGACTATGATGATGCAAATTGTACCAATTACTGGACGCCTGAATGTATTCTGGTGACTCCAAAATTGACGTTAGCGATGCTTCAATATCCTCCTGCGACCCAAACTCAAATCCTGCCATTTCCTTTGTCACGGCAGGATCCAGAGGCAATGTCAACGGCCTCCTAAATGGTACATATGCCTCTGGCGGCCTATCATACCCCTTATTCATCCACGGATGATGCATAATCTCCGACAACGGGGCTCTCTCCTGTGGATTCACCACCAACATCCTCGATAACAGATCAACACAATCCGAAGACAACTCGTCCGGATACTCCACCTTGCCCCGCTTGATCTTTGCATGCAACGCCGCCATCGATTGATCGTCAAATGGTACCTTACCACAAACCAATACATATAAAACAATACCAAAACTCCACACATCAACCTCTGGTCCAACATACGGATGTGCATTCAACAACTCCGGCGCTGCAAAATACAACGACCCACAAAACGTCTTCAACAACGAATTCGGCGCATACAAATTCGACAACCCAAAATCAATCAACTTGATATCCCCTGATTTCGATATCAATATATTCTCAATCTTCAAATCTATCTCATCATTAGCAAAAAATCACACACAAAAAGTTTTCCTCAAAACACCCCCCAACACACCCTCGATCCGCTTCGCGGAGCTTTTAGCAATACACTAAAATTGTTTTCCTGGGGGCAAGCCCCCAGACCCCCTGGGTCCGCTTCGCGGAGTTTGGGATATACCCTAAGGGTTGATTTTCTGGGGGCAAGCCCCCAGACCCCCAGGGTCCGCTTCGCGGAGTTTTGGGTATGGTAGCAACACTTGGGATTGTTTTCTGAGAACACCCACAGACAACTGGACCTGCTTTGTGGAGGCTTGGGATACGCACTCTTTCGTTGGAAAGTTAACAAATCAGAAACTTGATCTCAATCAAAAAGAAATCTGTAATCTAACGCATTTGCTTCTTTCTTGAAGAGACAATAGTCCAACGAAAGGAAACACACAGATTTGATCCAGAAAGAGTAGCCACACAGAGCAACGCTTTTGCTTCTTTTCTGGAAAAGAAGAAAACAATTCAACAAAAAGTTGCATCCAGTTCTGATCCAGAGAAAAGTAGCCTCGCAGAGCAACGCTTTTGCTTCTTTTCTGGAAAAGAAGAAAACAATCCAACAAAAAGCTGCATCCAGTTCTGATCCAAAGAAAAGTAGCCTCGCAGAGCAAACGCTTTTGCTTCTTTTCTGGAAAAGAAGAAAACAACTCAACAAAAGTTGCATCCAGTTCTGATCCAGAGAAAAGTAGCCTCGCAGAGGGTTGGTTGGTGTGAGAGAATAGTTAGTAGTGAGTGCAAAACTTACCTCGATGAACGATTGAATTTCGATGTAGATAGTCGAGGGCGCTTGCGATGGATCTGGCGAACTTGCGGGCCTGTTTTTCTTTGAGGGAGCCGTGGGCGATGATGTAGTCGAGCAGCTGGCCACCGGAGACGAACTCAAAGAGCATGTAGAAGTGGTGGTTCATGGTGTACATTTCGTACATCTCGCAGATGTAGCGATGGTGCAGAAGCTTGCAGATGGATGCCTCTCGGATCGAGCGAATGTCCTTGCTTTCATCTGACTCCTTCTGCTTGGTGCTTGTGCTAGGATTTTGGGACGACTTGTGGCTGGCGCGTGGAATCACCTTGACGGCGCACAGGGCCTCTGTGTAGCGATGCTTTGCCAGCTTCACCTGGCCCATCGACCCGGCGCCGATTGTCTTGACAAAGTCCCAGTCGCCGATGGACCGTCGTTTCTGGCTCTTGCCGCTATGTTGCTGGTGTGATGAATGCTGCTGCTGCTGCTGTTGTTGTTGATGTTGCTGTGGCGACTGCTGTGCTGTGGTGGTAGTGGTAGTGGTGGTGGCCTTATCGGGCGGAGGACCCGGAGGCGAGGGCTCGATGCAGGTGAGCGTGGGCGACGAGTCCTTGCGAGGACTAGCGTCGGGCGGGCCCATGCCCTTGGCCCCGTTCGTGGCCAGCACCGTGCTAGTCATGGTGTCGTCGTCGTGGCTGCTCTCGTGACGGTGGTGCGTGGTGGCGGTAGGGTCAGACAAAGGGGGATCGCGACGCTGGCGGTGCTGGGCGCCCTCCTCCATGCTCGTCGAATAACAAAGGTGTGGTGCAACTTGTCGATCGACGATCGCGGGCCGTGCTTCTGCGTCGTCAGTAGTGCTAGTGTCTGTGGATGGTGTGAGCGTCGCGCCCGTGCTTGTCGTGCTGTTGTGCCAGTAGTGCTGTGCTTGCTCGTGATGGTGCTGGTGCTTGCCAGGGCTTTTGTGTCCCGCGCATGCATCACCGATCGGCTGTCGGGACCCCACCCCCGGCGGCGCTATCCCAGCCAGCCGCAGGGGGGCCGCCACCCTCCTCCTCGAAGACCATGACGAAGAAGCCGAGGACGGCCTCTCCTCGTCTGTGCCGCTCGGTAAAACCGCCCTGAACGCCTGTGGCGACGCATTCGCTAGCATTCTCGTCGTCGCCGCGCTCCATGACGACATTGCTCCCTCGTCCTCCATCCTGCGTAGTGTGTAATGAACAAGGTTGCCAATCCTTCTCTAAACACCCTCCCTCCTTAAACCTTATTCTCTATTTAACCCTAACCTCCTCCATATTATTAATCATGCTTCCGGTCAATTATTCTCCCCTTCAACCAGACTGCTCCTGGGCTAACATCACTCGGCTTGGTTTGCAGGGGCCAGCCCCCTGCACCCCCGTGGCTCTGCGAGGCTTCATCGAATACAACCTAACCTCGGCGAAGCCGACCCAGGGGGTCGGGGGGCGTGCCCGCGTACCCCCAGAAAAACTACAACTGGGTTAGGATTGCAGGGGGCTAGCCCCCTGCACCCCCGTGGCTCTGCGAGGCTTCATCGAATACATATGCATAACCTCGAAAAACATGACATGACACAGCGAAACTCGAAGTGCGCCAAATCAATCAATCTAGTAACAGGAAGCTGAAAGGTTACGACACAGTAGGCTGATTCTTCTGAACCCGGGCCTTACTGAGTCCCTAAAGCGGAGATTATGAGTGGAAGCAAAGAGACAAACAAGTGCAAAAGCACGTGAAATGGAAAGAACAGTAAGAAACAATTTTACATATTGGACCAAGAGTTTCGCAAGGCCTTCGTGACTTATTCCGGGTTTAACTCCGAGTGGGTGCGCCTGGTGATTCTATATATAATAGACTGATTAAATGTAATGTAAATGCATAACCTCGAGCGAAGCGAGCCTCGGGGATCTGAGGGCATGTCCCCAGAAAAGCTACAACTGGGTTAGGTTTGCAGGGGGCCGGCCCCCTGCACCCCCGTGGCTCTGCGAGGCTTAATCGAACATTGCCCATAGCCTCGAGCGAAGCGAGCCCAGGGGGTCTGGGGGCGTGCCCCCAGAAAACACTACTGGGTTAACTTTGCAGGGGCCAGCCCCCTGCACCCCCGTGGCTCTGCGAGACTTCGTCGAATGCTGCCCATAGCCTCGAGCGAAGCGAGCCCTGGGGGTCTGGGGGCGTGCCCCCAGAAAACCAGTTCTGGGATAGGTTTTGCAGGGCGCCAGCCCCCTGCACCCCCGTGGCTCTGCAAGGCTTAGCGAGCCCAGGGATTTGGGGGCGTACCCCCAGAAAACTACTCCTGTTGCTTGTGTTGATGGATGGTTTACAGTAGGTCCAAGAATCTGATATTATACGACGTACACTTGTTCTGGTGTCCGGGGACGGTGGGGAGTGAGTGCGTATAATAGCAGATTCCGACACTACCGAGAGCCATCTGGAAGAGAGAGCAGGAAGGAGGAGAAAAAGTGGCGGTAGCTGTGGCTTGTGTGCTGAGGAAATGGGGCTTGTCTCTAGATCTAATGGCACCTGAGGCTATTACTATACAACGTACACTTGAATGGATGTCCAAGGACTGCGGCGAGTGAGTGTGTACAATAAATAACCCTGGATATCACTGAGAAGCTAGGAGCGCGCCTATTCCTGCTCAGTGAAGAAAGAAAAAACCACGGGGAATCGACCCCTATTTATACTTTTTATCGCCACCCTTGCTTACGTCATCAACCCCTTCAGCCCCATACCTCCATTTACCTTCCACCCCCTTCCATTACCGTATACTAACCCCAATACGCTCCGTATGGGTTCATTATACCCGATTACAAGCTCCCAGACCCCCGTGATCCCATTTGGCTTACAGACGCCGTTTTTCCTCTAGAAAAGAAACACAATAGTGTTTTGCAGGGGGCCAGCCCCCTGCACCCCCGTGGCTCTGCGAGGCTTCATCGAATAGAAAGGACGAATCACTCCCCATAACCTCGCGAAGCGAGCCCAGGGGGTCTGGGGGCGTGCCCCCAGAAAAACACTACTGGGTTAGGACCCCCTGCACCCCCGTGGCTCTGCGAGGCTTCATCGAACACTACCCATAGCTTCGAGCGAAGCGAGCCCAGGTGGTCTGGGGGCTAGCCCCCAGAAAAAGGCTACCATAGCTTATTAACCTGATCTACTTGAGGAGAAAGAAGAAGAGAAGGGGATAATAAGGTTTTTGAGTGAATGGGAGGGTTAGGGTTTAAGCGCGTTTTTTGAAAAACGCGTATAATGGTCCCAATAAGAGGAAGGGTAGGATGGGGGAGGGGGAGATGAGGACCACAAAAACTTCCATATAGTATTGTATGATGGCAACGACTAGTACGGGAGCGAACGAAAAGCACAGTGTGAAGACGGTGAAGGGGGTTCGAATTCTGCTTGCAGCCGAGGTGCGGGGCGAGCTGAGCAAGCTGAACCGGCTTGCGGAGGCGGAGCGGGCCGATTGTATTGTGCATACTGGCAACTTTGGTTTCTTTGACGAGGAGTCGGCTCGACGCATTTCTTCTCGGACGCTTCGACACATTGCGTCGTTCTCGCCGCTGGTGGATCCGGCGACGCTGCCTGCGGACAATGCTGAGTTGAAGCGGACGCTGGGGGCGACTGGTCTCTCTGAGCTGCCGGCGTTTCTGTCGGGCAAGAGCAAGCTGAACGTGCCTGTGTACACCATCTACGGCGCGTCAGAGGACCTTGCGGTGGTGGAGAAGTTTAGAAGCGGTGCATACAGCGTGCCGAACCTGCACATGGTAGACGAGAGCGCGACACATCGCATCGAGACCGGCTCCGGAGTCAGTGTGCGGGTCATGGGGCTGGGGGGCAACCTGCTGTTGCATAGATTCTTCGACAACGGCGACGGCGCCTCCACCATTGCCGGAACGTATGGCTTGATGTGGACAACTGCCCTCCAGATGGGCCAGCTCATCCATACCGTGCACAAAAACTTCTCGCCTCAGGAGGTGCGGCTGTTTGTCTGCCATCCGTGTCCGTCACGTGAGGGCCTGCTGGCGCAATTGGCGCTGTCGCTGCGCGCGGACTTCACAGTCTCCTCGGGGCTCCACTTCATCTACGGCTCGAGCTTCAACGAGTTCAGCACCGGGCCGACCTTCGACTACTTCCGGGGCAAGCTCGCCGCGGCGCGTGCGGCGTTCATGGATGTATGGGACACGGTGCGGGACCAGGTGATGCCTTTAGTTGAGGGCGAGCCCAAGCAGAAGCTGTTGCTGCAGAACTGTTTGGACGTGATTGAGCGCATGCCCACGTCGTCCACTGGCGGCGGGTCCAGCTCGGCCAATGAGTATCTGCTGACTGCGTTCCGAAGCATGTGGAACTTCAATCTCTGCGACGCGCAGTATGGAACCACCCTGCTGAACGTGGTCGATGGCAAGTTCTCCGTCGAGTCCAAGTCGGAGGGCTTCGACTTCAGCTTCCGCAAAAAGACCTCTGCAGCCTCCTCCGCGACTGCCTCTTCTACTGCATCCCCCCGGCCAGACGACGCCGCCTCCACCACGACCCCAAAGACCGCCCCTGGCGAGCTGTCCAACGTCAATGGCGGCGAAACTGCCGCCTCTACGTCCAAGCCACTGCCACCGCAGACGCCACGCGACGCCCCCGGCGTGTGGGTGGCCAACGGTCACGTGCCGGAAGCCGAGCTCCGCGAGTTCTTTGCCGAGGGAGATAGAGAAAAGATCACCCGCGTCGTCATCAAGGAGGCGTACCAGCACCCGGAAAAGAAGTTTGCCCTCGTCTACTTCTCCACACCCGAAGAGGCCACCAAGGCCATTGAGCGCGTTGATGGCGAAAAGGCCGGCCGCGTGTCCTTGATCTCCCCTCCTCACTACCACAGCCATCGTGGCGGCAGTCGCGGTGGCGGCTCCGGCAGAGGTGGGTTCCATCGTGGCGGTGCTCCCAGCTCCTTCAGAGGTCGCGGTGGCCCGCGCGGTGGCGGTAGACCCAGCACAAGCTTCCGCAACGCCAGCACATCAAACAACCCTGCATCCACAACCACTGCCACAACCTCAACCCCAACCCCGTCCAACAATAATAACACCACCGACTCCCCCTCTAATTCCAATGCTAACCCTAGTGCTGGCAACTCCAACTCCACCCCTACTTCAAAACCTGAGTAATCCTTTCATCCCTCATCGCCTCATAAAACAACAAAAAAATAATATAATCTCATAGAGTAGTCCAAAACCCCTTTCTCTCAATCGTAGTATTGAACCAAAAACAGTAGCTCTGAGAGGCTACTAAGCCACTGATGGTTTTCTGGGGGGCACGCCCCCAGACCCCCTGGGCTCGCTTCGCGAGGATATGGGGAGTGATTCGCTCTTTCTATTTGTTGAAGCCTCGCAGAGCCAGGGGGGGGGGCAGAGTCTGGCCTCTGCAGGTCCTAACTACTGAGGCTAATTCTGTTTATCCAGAATACTTTGATAAGCATGAACCGGTTGTTGAAGAGTTTTAGCTTAGTTCCGAAGAGTTCTTGTGTTAATCGCCTCAGAGGTCGACTAAGGAGTCATCTGCACATTTTAAAAAAGAATCAAAAACATTAGCTCTGCGAGGCTGAACCTCATGATAGGAAGTTGCATCAACTTTCATTGCTTGTTAATGGGGAAAAAACGCTCAAACTGTTTAAAATGTCTGCGTCTTGATGAAGAATAAATACCCAGATCTTCGCCAAGTGAATCACGGGGTCGGTGGCTGGCCCCAGAACATTGCTCTTTTACGAATCTTGAATGGATATACTTGCTGACTAAAGTACTATACATACCCGAAACTTCGCGAAGCAAACCAGGGGGGTGTGGGGGCATTCCCCCAGAATACTGCCTTATTACCACTCTTGAATGGATAAAAATAAGTATTAAAGAACCATGGTTTTCTTGGGGGCACGCTCCCAAACTCCCGGGGTCGGCTTCGCCGAGTTATGGGTCAAAAACACACATACCCAAAACTTCGCGAAGCGAACTCTGGGGGTCTGGGGGCATGCCCCCGGAATACTACCTTGCTACCACTCTTTAAGATAAGTGTTAAAGAACCATACATACCCAAAACTTCGCGAAGCGAACCACGGGGGTCTGGGGGCGTGCCCCCAGGAAAGGGGTCATGGGCGTGTTCGTAGGGTTAGGGTTTGGCATATATTTTTTCGCGAGTCGAGGAAAAACGCGTTGTTCCGTGGTATATTGCCGTTTGTGAGGTTGATTGATAGAGGATGGTACGACCTAAAAATAGTGAGATGAAGGTTGCGTTGCCTTTGGACGAGGAGGGGAGTGCGAAGAGTTTAGGGGAGATTCGGCAGATGTGGGAATTCTGTCTGTTGGTGCAGTTTGTGAGCTTTTTTGGGCCGACGTTGTTGAAGCTGAGTGCAAATGAGGAGCCGGACGTGAATCAGGTCGAAGAGGAGTTGTTGGGGTATTCGTATCCAACGCAGGACAATGGGGAGTTTCAGCTGTTGACGAAAATTGAGAAGGGGATCGTGGGGTTGTTGTTAGAGCCACGGTTTCGGGTTGATTTTGACAGCGATCTGAAACGGATCTATAGTCAGAGATACGGCAAGAGCCGAGCGTGCGACGTGGATACAGAGGATCTGATCGAGGTGGACGAAGATTCTGGTAAGGTTGTGGGGCTCAAAAAGACGTACAAGGCCATGAACGCTACGGAGAAGATCCGGGTCCTCGCCCAGCTGGTTCGTTGGATCAGTGTGGACGACCGATTTAGAGACCGCATAGATGAAGAGTCGCCCGAGGAATTTCGGATCAATCCGTTGGGGTACGAGGGGGAGTTTGGCACGTACTTTCTGTTCGACGACAATCGACTGTATTATCGCGAGGAAAAGAATAAGCGACCGGCGGTGGAGAATGGCTCAAAGAAGCGCAAGCGCGGAGTGGGGCAGAGTATAGAGCTCGAGGAGGACGAGCCACGCTGGGAATGCGTGTGTTGGGACGAGTCCTCGTGGAAGGGGTTTGTCGGGGGCGGGGGCCGGATGATGAAAGAGATTCGAAAGGACATTCTGCCAGTAATTGCGGAGGACGAGCAGACGAAGCGGGACTCCGCAGTGTGGCGGGCCAAGCAGCGGGAGAAGGCCGTTCTGGTCGCCAACCGCAAGCGCAGCAGTCGCATTGAGCAGCGCAAGAAGAAGGCCGAGGAGGAGGAACAGCTGCAGCGGGAGCTCGAGCATCAGAAGAAGCAGCGTCAGCGCGAGAGAGAGCAATTGCAGCGCGAGCGGGCCCGTGAAGAGCGCTTCAGAAAACGTGAGGAACTGCGCGCCGCACAACAGGCGGCGCAGGCTAATGGGTCCGAGCCCGGGTCAGGGTCGGGGGCCCAGGGGTCGATGACGACGACCAGAAGCACGCGCCGCGCCGCGGCGCGCAGCTGGGAGTTCGACTGCGAGTGCGGCGTGCACGGGACCAACTACGACGACGGAGAGCTGAGCGTGGCGTGCGACGAATGCGACATCTGGATGCATGTGCGGTGCCTGGACCAGGAGACGCAAAAGCAGATTCTGGCAGACCAAAACGGAAGCGACGATACCAGCCAATTCCAGTTCATTTGCTCCCGCTGCAAAAGGAAGTCCCAGACCCAACCACCGGCAAACGGCCCGCCGACGCCGACACCGACGATCCAAGACAACAAAGACACCCAGCCGGAGGTACCAGAGCCGGGGAACCGGCCGGCGCTATAGCTCGGGCGATACGATACGCGAGCGCAAAATGCTATCGATCACTCATATCAGCGGCGGGTGAAACCATCTCGCCGTATCTGACTCGAGCCGCTCGTAGCAAATATAACAGGGGTCAGGAACACCCATCCTCCCACGCCCTGCACGATTGCCTTGACGTTGCTGGTAATTATTTGGCTGCATTCCATGCGTTAGAAAAAATAATAATATCCTGCATTCTGACCGTTACCCTCTGAAATAATATTCCTCCACGCAACCTACCATCGGGGCAACCAAACTTCCAGCCCCCGGCGCCGACCCGACGCCTCTCCCCTTCCGTCCCAATGGTGCAGCGCGTTGCCACAGCGACCATCTTCCGCAACCAACTCTGCGGCGCCGTGCGGCTCACGCTCCTATAGCATCCATGCGCGCGCATGCACCTGCCCGGCGAACCAAACAACCAACCAATCCTCTCACCCATTACGCCATGCCAGTCCCATGGGTCACTCAATTGCTTCAACCAACGTATTATGCCCCCTAATTGAGCGCTCCCATTCAGCAATCATATCCCCCGTTGTTTTCCAAGTAGACTCTTCTGCGGATCATTTTCTGGGGGCTCGCCCCCAGACCCCCAGGGTCGGCTTCGCCGAGGGTTAGGTCTGTAGGCTCTTCTGCGAAGCAGAACTAATAAGGTAGTGGGAAAAGAAAAGAAGAATAATGTTCTAATAACAGGTGGGCCGTTTTCTGGGGGCATGCCCCCAGACCCCCTGGGTTGGCTTCGCCGAGGGTTGGGTCAATAGGCTCTTCTGCGAAGCAGAACTACGCTTTTTTGCTTTTTTTCTGGAAAAAGAAGAATTATGGGCCTTTTCTGGGGGCAAGCCCCCAGACACCCTGGGTCGGCTTCGCCGAGGTTTGGGTGCATATCTTTCCGCGAAGCACAACCACACTTTAATCAAATAAAAGAAGCTTGTTTGGCCCCGAAATCCGCGAAGCGGACCCAGGGGGTCTGGGGGCTTGCCCCCAGGAAAAGGTTCTATATAACCTTTATAGAGTGCGCGCAAAGCGCGAAATGATGATGGTTATGAATATATGGGGAAGTGGTTGTGAGACTTTCAGGGTTTTTTGGACCCGGCATGGCAACGTGAATGGTTGAATAGAGGAGGAGAAGCGAAGCTATTGGGGATTTTGCTGGAAAGGGTATAGTAATGGTCGAATTTTGATACTAAGTCTCGTCTCGCGCGCATTGCGCGAATATATATGTCTAGAAACGAACCCAGTTCGTCAATTGTGTTTCTGAAGGCAGCCCTTCACCCCTGAGAAGGTCTCGAAGAGGCCTGGAGCTGGAAACGGCACGCTGAGAAATATAACTAGCACTTCTGCTTCGCACGCCGCCAATTGGAGTTATAAATCGAAATCTACGCGCAATGCGCGCATATACGGGTTTAAATGAGACGCAGGGACCAAGAGAAGGGTTCAATCGGTGGGAGGAGGGAGTGGGCAGACTGAGAATGGATAATATTGAGACGAATCGAGTGGTTTGTTATAGCAGCTGGGGAAATTGGTAGCAAGAGTAGGTGAAGGCTGATGACGATTTTGAGATGGGGTAAGTGGGACGGAGCGAGTGCATGAATATAGAATTTCTTTTTGCCGGGGGTAAAAAAGAAAGGTTTTGTAGCGCGCACGCAAAAGCAACGTGATTGCCGAAAGAAGCAAGATCAGAACCCTAAACGGGACACGCGCGCGCAAAAAGAAAGAAGGATCTGAAAAAGCAAGTTGGAGATCGTACCACGGGCTATAAATATATTAGGTCCGTCGTTTTCGGTTGGCCTGGTATTTTGTTGGAGATTGAATTAATTCAGTTTCACTCTATTTATATTGTCTTCATTCGTCTATTTTGAATATGTTTGAGGATCGGTATCTCCGCGTGCTAGACGAATACGAGTCTTCACATCTCGAAGACCAATTCTACACTTCAGCCAAAGCAATGGAGCTGTTTCCCTCTGCTGCTCATCAGGGTCCATTTGGCAGTAATTTTGATCAGCTGCCGATGCATTCACAACAATCCATGGTTGAGCCAAATGAATACTGGTCATTGCCATTAGAGCAGACGTCTTCCAATTGTTCTACCGAGTCCAGCATGTGCGCTTCGGTCACACCACCATTGAGTGCTGTTGACCCTAGTGCCTTTTGGACTGGTGTTGATGCTCATAACATGATATCCTCTCCCCCACCTACCATGGTTCCTGCTCTATCAATGAAGGCATCTAATTCATCCCTGTCATCCGTTGGCTCGGCTGCCAGCACCACCACTACAGCACTAACCCCACCAAGTGACGATTCATTCCTAATGCCTCCACAGTCGGTTTCTCCGACACCAACAATCCCATATGCCATTCCATTAAACGCACCCATGGCACATCTTCCATCGTCCCCTCCTCCGGTGGACCCGATTTCATTCGACGACGAGGCACAAAACGAGTCTGCCCGCATCCTGCAGAAACACACATACACCAAATGGGTCAAACTGTCCCGAATGACCCCAGAACGTGTTGAACACATTCGCCAGTTGGCTGGCGAAAAGGGTATCGATCTAGACACCGTTGAAGCGGTTCTGAAACATTACTTGAGTCCTGAAAAGCGTATTGACAACGAGGTCAACCGGTTCTGTGGTGAAGACGTCTACATTAAGATCACCATGGGTGGTGGTTCATTCTGCGCTGAAGATGATTCCGACTCTCGATCCCGAAGACGATCGAGCGTCGATGGCGGTTCCCCAAAGAAGAAGAAGCATCGAAAACACAAGCCAAACTATGTGAAACGACCACTAAACTCGTTCATGCTATACCGAAAGTCCCAAACCCAATCTGCTATGGCATACTCACTCTCTGCTGATCTCAAATTGAACCATCAGAACATCTCCCAGATAATAGGACTAATGTGGCAGACAGAATCTAAGGAACTCAAAGATGAGTTTGCAAAGTTTGCTGGACAGGAAAAGGAAATCCACAAAGCTCTACATCCTGACTACAAGTTCTGTCCTCAAAAGAAGAAGAAGCAGCCCCAACCGTCTCCGCATAATAACCTTGCATCCTAGTTAATTTATTCCCTGTACTATATCTGTTACTAATTTATTAATTGTTCCTCACAATCATCTAGTAAACCTCTTTTTCCAGAAAAAGAAGCAAAAAGCGTTGTTCCGCTTCGCGGAAGACCTAGCTACCCAAAACTCGGCGAAGCCGACCCTGGGGGTTTGGGGGCGTGCCCCCAAGAAGAAAACCTGCGGAAGTTTTTGCTAGCTGAATCGATGAAGCAGACTCTGGGGCGTGCCCCAAGAACAAGTTTGCAAAGGGTCTGTGAACCTGAATAGATGGTGGTGAGCCAGCCACGCTTTCCAGTTCTATGGATAGCTTTCCCTAACAGTTGGTTGGAGGGCCAGCCGCAGTTCCTCGATAAGAATGGAGGATACTAATTGTAGAGTTTGGAGAGCCAGCCTCCGAGGGTAAAAAATATTTGATTTAAGTTAATTATATTACTGATATCTCAAAACAAACAAACAAACCTTGTAAGTTGGGGTGGGGGTCTCCGCATTTTTTGCCAACTTCTTCTGGAAGAAGAATATAATCAACAAACACTATGCATGCACGTCCGTTGACTGTTTTCTCAAACGTCATTTCAATATGTATGTACGGGTGCAGTTGGCTATGATGTAAGCTATGTCATTAGAATGTTTTGAGCGATATCGGAAGCACGGCTTAGCGTATTTCCTTGGTACGCCTTTCCATGCATGGGATCGACAATGTATTTTTTCCACGCGCCTTCGATGTCAGTTGTGTTTGAGGTGGTGTAGTGGGAGGAGGGGGCAATTTTGACGCCATGTTATTGAAAACATGAACATCGGGATATCCGAGGGAAGAAAATAATAATAATAATTCTAAATTTGAAATAATTAGCCAATGGTGGTGCTGACATGCCACATATTTTTTGGCACTCTTGCAGTTTCCATAAGCGCTAATTCCATCAGCCCACGTCATGCAGGAAGAAGCATGCATGCATCGATGCGAGGTATTTTTGGATGAGCAACCGGACGTGCATGCATATCGATACCTGCGGCGGCCCTGACCTGGCGCCATATGCATGGACGTATTTCGGTTCGCTCGGCTCCGAACCACTCCGACGATTTTACCGAGCTTCAGTACTTCTAAGACAGAAGGATTTTTGGATCACGAGTATGCGATTCAGCATATGTATGTACTCTACCAGGCCGCCTTTGACCGCCACGCAAGGTGTGGGCCTAGCTCTGCATTTTTTACCCGCCTGGGCCCGTAGAAGAGTAAACTAAAGTGTAAAAAAAAGTTAGTTCAGCTCTTATCGTTGGTACGACCAAGGTAGGATGGTGGCTCATTTTCAGGGGTAACTGGAGGTTCCCCGAAGGGGGTACGTCAGGTTTTTCCGGCTAGATATCAAGTATCTCGATATGTACAGGCAGGTACATACTGTGTAACAGTCAGCCACGTGCATACTGCCATGCATTATGCATGACAACTTCCCGGACAACCGTGGGCAAGAGGCGAGCTTCTAGTGGCGTCCTTTCTAGAAGGAAAAATGGGCGGTACTCCGCTGACAAATTCAATGTCTTTGAAATATGGTTTATTCCTTTTTTTATTTTCCCTATTTTTCCTTAAACGTAACAGACTTCTGTAGCTTAACCCGGAACCTGCAGGGATCGCTTCACACAAAATTATGGGCGGTGTTTCGTCATTCTAGAAGGTCTCTGGGAGCGTGCCCCCAGACCCCCAGGGCTCGCTTCGCTCGAAGTCTTGGGTAGTGTTCCCTCATTCTATTCGATGAAGCCTCGCAGAGCCACGGGGTGCAGGGGACCGCCCCCCTGCAAACCTAACCTAACCGGGTTCATCTGTTGGTTGAGTGAACTTGCTTAGGAGCACGACTCCAAACCCCAGGGTTCATTTCGCGGACTATGTGGGTTAGGAGTGAGCCTTCAGCGAAGCGAAACGCAGGAAAGTGCAACATACGTGTGAGAACTGTGTGCTATTATAATTACTTTCCAACGCGTACACTATTTCTCGTTATAGGTCTCGGTCCAGAATGTATATATGCATGGTTCAAGACTAGCGACATCTTTGATCTGTATGGCCATTGGTTGGTGGTTAATTTCTTGTTTATCCCTGGATATTAAACCTTGTAAGAGATATATATGTATGTGTAAGCAGGTGTTAGATCTGCATATGTGAGGTCACACGTTTGACGAGCTAGAGGTCGAACCCTTTGGCATAAAGTTATCTGGTCATTCTGATAGAAACAAGAGTTAGCTAGAGCCGGCCCCCTGCAAACCTAACCCAGTTGTAGTTTTTCTGGGGGCACGCCCCCAGACCCCCAGGGCTCGCTTCGCTCGAGACTGAGTAGTGTTCAGTTCTTTCTACTCATTGAAGTCTCGTAGAGCCAGGGGGTGCAGGGGGCTGGCCCTCTGCAAACCTAACCCAGTTGTAGTTTTCTCGGGGCCCACTCCCAGGGCTCGCTTCGCTCTAGGGCCTGGATAGTGTTCCATACTTGCTATTTTAGAATAATCGTGGTTTTGTTTTAGTATCCATATTCAATGTTAAAAAGTATGAATTTTGAAACATTCCTTTAGTGACCTAGGCTGCCTGTTGTCGGCAAGTCCAACCCAATAAGGTTCTTGTTGAACTATTTTAAGCATACTGTTCTTATAGTGTTAGCTCAACCGATTGTATTAGACTCCCGATTGACGAGACTACATATAAAAGATTTGAAAAGCATTGTTGTGCTTACTAAACCTCGTTAAGCGATCAAGGAAAAAAAAATTTTCCTTCAACCAGATCCCACAGTCCCCAAAATTCGGCGAAGCCGACTCTGGGGGTTTGGGGGCTTGCCCCCAAGAAACCAATTGGCCTAACCTAGTAGAATCGTATTCCAGTCAAGGCGTTGTGGGCTAGGGTTGGGTTAGGGAAACTGCGGTGTTTTGAAAGGTTGGGAGTGGAATTGTAGGAGTAGGAGTTGCAACGGCACTGAGGTTCTAACGGGATTGTGAATAATACACGTGTGTATGAGTATTCAGTAAGTGGTAGCATGTGGAGTGATGTCAATTATTGTCTAATGAGGGAGATAGCAGATGGATCCACAGGAAAAGAAGAGTGTTAGTCGGTTAAAGCCGCGGACATTCCCATACCATGAGGTTTTGCCATATAACACTGAGGGCCGAGAGGAGGTTTTGGCGCATTTGGACCATATTATAACGAATCTTTATGCGGCAATTAAAGGAGACGATTTGATTGGCATCATTGGGAGATCAGTGGGCTCTGCTACGATCCATTGGACTAGGGAGTTGATGTCATGGATTGAACTGAAATTTGATATGCCAATGGAGACTAGGATTACTTTGGCCCGATTGTATTTTACCCTGGCACTGTCTGGTGTGGATCATCCTGCTGGAGAGAAGTTTGTCAACATGTTTTGTGTGTTAGCCAAAGATGACACTTTCCAAGAGACGGTGACTGTCGATCAACTTGATCTAGATTGGAAACTCCTAGTGGTTGAACTCAAGAAGTTGGTTGACCCACAGAATATGACATATGACGGCAATTGCATCAAGGCATTTGCGTCATTGTCACGATTAGCGCATATTGCTCGCCACTTTATTCATCCTAACGCCGCAATGCAGATAATGAGAGAAGTGCTACCATTGGTAAGGTCTAAAGAACAAGAGTTTAATTTGTTATGTACTAACAGCGAGGGTATTAGCACACGATTTCTAAAGCATCTATATCACACAATGTCCTCAATATTCTGGGATTATTGTTGCCAGCAGTACCAATGGATAATAAGATTGGGCCCAAACCGGACATTTTGCCACCCGATCTATTGCCAACAATTTACCATCTGTGGACACTCCAAACGAGGTCGTCATTGTACGATTTCCAAGCATTGGACGTTGTTACTTCTCTGGTGTGCGACTCGGTGGTATCGCGTTATGTCGAATTTACCAAGTACGGCATTTTGTCTCCAGAACAAGTATCCTTCACTTTTACAGCCATTCTGCGATTGTGGGAAGTTCCAGTGTCTTATGTTGGATCTCCCTATGTATCGTCTTCGGAAACTGTGTCATTTAAGATGGATTCTGAAAAGAAGGTCAAGTCTGCTAGACCAATTGCATTATTTATAACGCATTCTTTTGCTGGGGAGACGTGTTTAGAGCCTGGTGGAATAATGGAAAAAGTGGAAAACTTGTTTCATTCAGTTGAGACATTTTGCCATCCCTCTAATCATGGCAAATGGACTCGAAGCATCATGCAGACTGTGGAGTATTTGGTGGATTTTTTCTTCCTTAGATGGAACTTGCAAATTTCAGGTGAAACGGTAATTCCGAAAGAGCGATGGTTAACTGAAAAGGTTAAAGACCGGTTTGTTCGGGCATTGCGAAAGGTGGCCTTTTTGGGAATTCATTCAAAGAGCTCTACTGTGGTAAATTCCGCAATGGTATCAATTCATCATTTGGCACATTTATCACCAGATCTTATTCTACCAAGGGTTTTACAAGAAGTTTATCCTTCATTGCAAGGGTTGTTGGAAACTCATCGAACTTCTTCTTCATTGAAGGTGCTTACAGTACTTACCAGGATTATTGCTCGTCACCGGCGTTATGCCATACATTTGACCACATTGTTGTCCCAAACAATTCCTGGTATCGATGCCAACGACCTTAACAAAACTCTTCAGTCACTTTGTTTGATTCAAGCGGTGGCGCTCAATGTGCCCTTTTATGATTTGACGGACAATGGGTCATCCTCTCTAGCAATGGAATATGTTTCTCGGGATGTAGCTGAATTGGAGGAAATGCCAACTAAGGACGATGAACGCGATTATGAACTTCCAGAAATTGATTCAGCGACTCTGGAAGAAGTCCTCAAGTCATCTTCTGCAGCGTTCGACGAATTTGTTATGGTGTTCCTAGGTCGTGTCTTCACATTGTTGGAAAATCTTCCGGACCCTTCGTCTTCGTCTTCGACTTCCTCAAGGAGCGGAAGGGATCAGCCAGAGGCGCATGTCGTCAACACACTTCCACTAACAATGATTTCAATCCTTGGCTCTGTTTCCCCCGATTTGTTCAACAAAGTGTTGAACCAGGTGGCAAACTTTGTTGCCAATAATGTGATTAATTCTGCAACAGACTCTGTGGCTCATATTTGTGGCTGTTTGGTTAGAGTGAACCCGGATGTGGCCTTCCCCAAGCTGTTCCCAATTCTCTATTCTAGCATAAAGTACGAAGTTGAGGAAAATGGTGCTGGCGCAACCCGTAGCGGGTCTGAAATCCTGCCGCGGGATAGAGGTTTGATTTGGCACCTGTCTGCTCTTAACATGTCCCTAGCACATGCAGGAAAAAACGTTTTAAAGTTTAAGGAGCAAATTGAAGAGCTGACTGTCTTCCTCCGTGAGCATTGTCGTGGTTCAATTGTTTACCATATTTCCAACACAATTCATCATACATTGGTAACGCTCACTGCGATTTATACCAACGACTATAGGCTGGTTGCAAATGATGATGGGTCTGTGACAACTAAAGATTGGGGCTCCAAAATTAACCCGAAGGCGTTGAAACCAATATGGCATGTCCCACAAAGAGATGAAGTGGAATTTGCAACTCGCCTTTACCAAACGCACTGTAATATGTCCATCAAGAATTTGAAGGAGATGACAAGCAGCTCAAGTACTGATACAAAGTCGGTCACTGAGTTTTCGGATGCAGTTTCAAGCAATGTGACATACATGAGAACATCTACATCTGGCATGGCATTGCTCTTTGACCCTGATTATGAAACCAAAAAGAAGCAACACACACCATCGTCACCAACTGCTGCCACACATTTACCTAGTACAAATATGGAGATGGCTATTGATGAAGAGGAAAGTAATTCGGATCTGTCAGATGATGACGAAGCGTTTATTTATGGAGGATCAGATGAAGATATTTATGCTATGGATGATGACGATGATGACGACGACGATGAGGATGGAAGTGGGATGGATTCCCCTGATACAATCGAGCTCAAAAAGCTGCGAGAATACCCGGTGGGATATTTTTTCGGTAAGGATGCAGAAAAGAAGCGCAGTGATGAGCTATATAACCAGATTCATGAAACCCGAATCCAAGTAGGTAAATGTCTGCATGAAATTCATGGACATTTGCTGAAGCATCGTGAAAGTGACATTGCAAGCTTCAAGGCTATTTTGTTTGCTTTTAAGGTCTGGTTTTCTGATGTTAAGATTGAACGATCTGGTAAAATTCTTGACTCGCTTGCGTCACTATATGCCTACAGTATCAAATATTATAGGCTCAGTGGGCTACGGAAGGATTATCCTCGGCCTCTTCTTGTAAGGCGTGCCGGGCTATATCATAATGAACGATTGGCACATAGTTGTGGGCCGAGAGGGATGACAGAATTGGAAAGAACTATTCTAACTGACGTGGTCAAGTCTTCAATGTCCATTTACCCTGACATTCGAAGGAATGCACAATCTTCTCTTGAATCAGCAGCCAAAGTTTTGACTCGCTCCAGGGCTGTAATTTATCCTTGGGTTTTAAAGGAGATTGCCTCGGCCCTTCAAAAACAGGAGTACAATAAGGCAGAAAGCGGATTTAGGGTCGTCAACATCAAGGTAATGCAGACACATGTGAAGCGAGATTATAAGCATGTCGTTCAGTATTGTCAACTGCTGCAAGACGCGGTCAAAGCTGATCATCCAACCTTGAGTTCGGTGGCAACTGCTTTATATGGCCTGTTTGCCTGTTCCATCAAGTATCCCCTCGGCATTATTCACATTGCAGATGCGGGTGTAACAGATATTGAGCCAAAAGAGGTTACAGATTCAATGAAGGAACGTATAACCAAGCTCAAGCAGAAGAAGGAGAAAATGAGACAAGAGGCGTTGGTGCAGTTGAAAGCATTAGTGGATTATTTGGTTCAACAACAAACAAGCGGTTCAAGACATTGGAAACTTGAAGCTCTTGATGCTGGCCTATTAACAGTCATTTGCTCTTCACCGCAAATGCCCGTTCAGGCCGGAGTAATTCAACTTCTTGTTGAAAATGTACTAAACCCACATCCAGGTGTGAAGATGATGTCACTTCAAGCGTTGTTCAAGATCATTGCCAATATATTCACACTTGCATGCAGTGACTACAACTATGACCGTTTCCTGCTGACAACTAACGAGGAAAAGTTGTTAAGTCCTGGAACCATGTTCATTCGATCAAATGAGAAAGGGTTCACTGAATCTTTCAAAAAGGAAATGGCCAATTTTGATAACCCCAATTATTTTGATGATAGAGGTGGATTTGGTTGGTTGGTCTGGCCAGACAAGTTTCAAGTCGACAAGGTCCCATACCGAGAGCAGGTCAAATTCTCAGAAACTGACAAGCAATTGATTGAGACTCTTGGCTCATTCATCAACAAGGATTGGATTCAGAAAATGATTGCTAGAAACTCTGAAGAGCCACGAACTGAGGAAGATTCCTTCGATATAACAAACGCCATTCTGTTTAGGTTTGTTCTGCGGTTGGTAGAGTTGGGATATGCCCAAGTTTCCATTGAAGAGTTCTTGGACATTGTCAAGGAAACCTATTATGGCAATAAAGATGGTGATAAAAACGTGCATAGGTGCGTGGCAGAGATTTGCGCTGGTATGGCTGAATCACTCAAGTTTTCAGAGCCTGAGCAGGCGCATCTCAAGCTGGGTGTTATGGATGAGATCTTCAAACGAACTATTAATGAAGATTTGGTTCATGAAAATCTAGGGTATTGGCAGTCATTTTTATGGTGGTCTGGGTTGTATATTGACTATAGACGTCTATGGCCATTGATAAAACACTTGAATGAATATCGACTCAACTCTGATCCATCTACGACCATGTTCAAAGAGAGTTCCAAGATTACTCTTTTGCGCAAGACAGTGGCCGTTGCAGGATGGCACTATCAGCCAGTGGAAGGATTACTCGATCATTTTTGGTCAAACATTAACCATCATTCCCAAGGTGTTCGAGAAGAGGTTGCAAAATCACTCGCAGTCATTTACAAGACCAGATATTCTGAGTCGTTTGCTTCTGTTGAAGAACTGGTTCAAGCCAATATGGACGCCGGTCCATTGGGAGCGTCGTGTTATACCATGTCGGAGGAGTATGCAAATCGAATTATTAAGGCGTTTGATCAATTGGAAGAATGGAGACTTGAACGAGAACGGGTCAAGGAGATCAAAGGACACAACCCGGATCCTAATGAGAGCGATTCATATATTCTAGCTGCCAAAACTCTTTCAATTTGGCTGGAGAGATTGCTCAAGACGTCGTATGGAATTGCATTAGTACCTCTATTGCCCAAGACTATAATACCAGCGCTACTAAACTTTCTCAATGTGAGAGATGAACAAGAAATAATGGTGGGCTCGGTGTCATTGTTCAAGTTGCTGGGAAACATTCCATACCCACTCCATTCAATCCAGACCATGATTGACACCATCGTCCATGTAGGAACCAAGGCAGGGACTTGGCATCAGCGAATGAGCATTCTATCATATATTCAGGCATTCTTTTTCAGACAGCTGTTTATGATGAACGACAAACAGCGGTTCCAGTTAGTGGATACTGTCACGGCAATGCTCGAAGATCTCCAACTGGAGGTTAGGTTGAATGCCGCTGAGACATTGGCGGGGCTGATCAGATGCTCGCGAGCTGAGGAACAGAAGCAGCTGACTCGGACGTTGGATGAGCGATTTACCAAGATCTTGAATGAGACATCGAAGTACCGCACACACAGGAGGGGGACAGGTACGCCTGATACACAGGAAGTGATTAGGCGGCATGCGGCGGTCCTTGGGCTCGGATCTCTGGTGCAAGCGTTCCCATATCATTCACCCCCACCCAAGTGGATCCCCAAAGTATTGGCAACCTTAGCTGTTAAGGCCGCATCTGATCCAGGTATGATTGGCAAATCAGTCAAAGTCACTTTGGGTGACTTCAAGAAGACGCGTCAAGACACCTGGCCGATTGACGCAAAGGCATTTACCACAGAGCAGCTTGAAGATTTAGAGGGGGTGTTGTGGAAGAACTACTTCGTGTAAGACTTTAGAACCAATACAAGTAAAGATAAGCCACTGTAAAGCCGTGCATGGTATCCCATCTAAAAGTGCATAGAAGTAGCAGGGATTACGTGCTCAAGACTGTAGCCCAGATACGACTGGGCGGCCCTGTATGCGCGCCAGTGAGTGATCTACGAGACATATACATAAAGGTAGATTTTGACTTAGATCTGTGTCAAGATTTCACACCTACCACGCACGTTTATTTTTCTTAGGCGGAGAGGGGCTAGATAGGTTCAGCCCCAGCTCTAACCTTCAAGCAAGATATAGTATGCCGGTACTACTAACCGCAAAAAGCAACAACAGAATATTTTTTGCTGTGCGTAAAGGCAAAGTATTGCGAAAACCCCTCAAGGACGGGTTCGACTTTTGCTGATACAGACTATACATGCATTTCATGCCGCACATGCGCAATCTTCCTCAAGCAAGTACGTACACGGAGCAAAACTATAGATATCAACGACAGTCTTGCATCGGAGCCAATTGGCCCGACTACATACAGACGCCGTTTCAAAGCAGATTATTAAATCTGAATATCCGGTAAATGAAAAGCAGTATTAAAAAAAGGAAGGGCATGTGATAGATCTCGGCTTTTGACGGAATACGTTGAAAGACCTTACTCCACGGTAGATCCAATTAACATTCATATTCAGGGCGGTGCCAAGACCGAGTACGGCTAATCTTATAGATCTGCGAGGCCCAGCCAGTTCTGCAGGTATATAGCCTAGAGGGGTTCAAGCTCTGGGACAGATCAAAGTAGAATATGCAGGTAGATAATTCAGAATGCGCTGATCATCATTAAAACGGTAGAGAAATAATAGTCACCAGATGCTAAGGTTAGGTCCCTAAGCGCTTATCAATTTAGCTCGAATTTAGCAAGGATCTATCACCCACATCCAATACCTGAATCATTCATTCATTCAAATTATACGGAATATTCCCCAAAATCACTACCCTCCCTGACTTCTCTGACATTTTACCCCGCCTGACTGAGGTCACGTGCATGGCAAACCCCAGCCGCCTGCACCGACCCCCAATTTCGTACTCGTTTTTGTTTTCTCATTTCTGGAAAAGGAAGAATACCACTGCATGAGCCTAATTGTGAAAAGAAGATACTTCCTGGGAATTTGCTTTGCAGGTCGAGGTTCTCGGTTTTTCTTCACCATTCAGTGGCTCTGGAACAACTACAGGCTTAATATTCAGAATGAATTTGACGATCTAACCAGTTTTTTAAAGATTAATTTGTTATTGCGTACATACCTGCATTCGTTTAACAACTTGATCTCATGAATAGATTGTTTGAATTATTGTAATTACTCCAACTCTGAGGAGTTATTGATTCATCGTGTTCCCCCATTACTAAAGAGACGGTACATGGTTCCGCTCAGTGGATACCAGTACATCATCCCGACTTAAAGAGGGGGTGGGGGTTATGCGATACGAAGAATGAGAACTAGCTAGCATATATTAAGGTGAAACAATATGATATATTTTCTTTGTTACAGGAGTCAAAATTAAGCCCGCACAGGACGAGCCTGTTGTTGATGTTGAGCAGGCTTAGACTGTTGTGACTTTTTGGCAGATGCACCACCGGCGCCGGAGCCACCTTGTTGATTGGAACCCTGTGTTGAGCCGCCGGAAGGCTTTGGGTCTGAGATGAGCTGATGACCACCGGCCGCCAGACGCTCATTTCGCTCGGCCAATTGAACTGCTCTGTCGGCAAGAGATTGAGCCAGAAGCTGTAGCTTGGATAGTTCAACGCCTTGTCGGAAAACAACAGCATTTGTTTTCTGATCAAGGGCGGCAGGGATTTCTTCGTTGGCGATCATCTTAGAGACAATGGCTGCCACCTTTCTCTCTGACAGCTCAAAGAGAGACGCCAGTGTGCTAAGAGAAAGAGATTGGTAGTAGGAACCGTACGAAAAGAGATAAGTTCGAAGACCCTCCTGTTGCAATTTCTGGGTCAGCATTGACTTGATCTCACCAGGTTTGGCCATGAGAGACCAAATCTTTATTGAGGTCAAGAGATCTCTGGCCAAAGTCCAATCACCGTTGAGAAGGGCCTTGGCAGCCTGCATGATGTGGTCTCGAGTGTTTTCTGGAGGACCAGTGAAGACTTGTCGGTCGTGGTAATCCAACATTCTTCGGAATGGCTTGGAAATGACCTTCTTTTTAGCATCAATAGAAGTGGCACCAAGAGAAGCCATTGTTGGGATCTCAACCAAGAGAGAGGCAGTCAGGTACACGCATTCCAGCAATTCAAGGTTAATGTGCATGTGGAATGGAAGTAATCGCTGCTTGTCTGGGACAGAGTGTGGCTGGTTGTATTTGGTGACGCCTTGACCCAACAACTCCTTTAGTCGAGAAGAGGAGCACATCTCCTGTAGGGATTGTTGAGCTTCAGAAATCAGTCCAATGCGGAAGGCGCACAATCCCACTTGAACAAGGGCACGGTTAAACAGGACCTGGACAGAAGACTCTGCAGAATGGATGGAGGATTGCAGATGCGACATCAGGAACATATCACGAGCCTTGAAGTAGTTGTCATTAAGGGCATAATGGTAGATTTGGCTCAACATAGCCTTCGTTCGGAACACGGTGTTTGACTGTTGATAGAGAACCGAGCAGATGGAATTGATCAGCTCAATAGTGTATTCCTGACCCAACCCAGTGGCCGAAGTGACCTTTGGAGTGATCTTTGAATCCAACTTGGATGAAATTCGCGTCCAGCTCTCCACTTCGGTTGTGATTATAACAGAGGTTGGCTTGAAGTACACATGTTCCAGACGACGAACCAACAGTCTGCTGAGAGTCTCAGATTTGTTCTGGCTTTCACTGATGGTAGATTCCAAATAGAGCTGAGCCCATAGCATAAGTTCATAAAGATCAGACTCGTCCTTCATTCTATCAACGTATTCGGTGGTGTGTGGATCAATCATTTGAAGTGCTCTAGTAAGTTCGTCATCAAGTCTTTCAACCAGGGAGATAACGGACCCTGGAATCTCCTTAATACCATCAGCTCCAGCCACGGGACCAGCTTCCAAATCTTCTGGTTCAGTAGCATATTCAGACACTCTATATGTGGCGATGTGCTCCTCCAAAACAGTGAACAGCTTTCTAACGTCCTTTTCAGCAGCCTTCCAATTTGCGGTGGACATGACTGCGCCGGATGCGGTTAGGTCGAATCGAATTGGAATCAACATGAGTAGGACTGAGATGGTCTGGTAAGGTGTGCTACAGACATCCACCAATCCCTCCAACGTTCGGACTTGGTCAGCTTTGTCGGCGTTCTTTTTACCACGTGACTCCACAATAGTCATCAACACCTGGAAGACGGACTCTGATGTAACCTCGGAAACCTTTCCTCCCTTACCCACGGTAGAGAAGCCTTCATCATCAGCCTGCACAGCAGCAGCTGGAGCTGCAAATGGAGTCTTTTTACCTGGAGCAGGCGATGGTGATGGTGAGGGTTTGGTGGACGCAGCAGCAGATGGCTTTTCAGACATGAACCCATCAGGATCCTGTCGATAGGCAGAAACCTTGTCTTCATACTCTCTGTTGACTTTTTTGATACGCTGCTTCAAGGTATTGAGGGCACGCGAATTCGATGCGTTCATCTTCTTTTTGGCAGTCTTTTCGTTCTTGGAAGCCTCCTGGGCAAACGTCTCTAGGTCTGCACACGTCTTGACAAACTGCTTTGGAAGAGTAGAATATTGTTTTTGGGCTCTGTCAACAAGCTTGTTGACCTTGTCGAATTCAGAGGAGATCGCCACCCAGTCGTTAATCTTCTTCGCGTTCTCGATAGCCTTAATCGCCCCATCAATCTCGTCAATCAATTTGTCCTTTGCACTCTTGACCACCTTTTTGCCCTCTTCTTCAGATTCCGACTCCGAAGAAGACTCACCGCCTGCATCCTTCTTCAGGAACTTGTTCTTCATGTAATAACCTGGACCCTTAGCGCCCGCTCCAGCCTCGTCATCGCTGGACTCGTCAGATGACTCGTCCTCGTCCTCGTCCTCGGACTCCTCCTCTTCCGAGGATTCTTCTTCAGACTTTTGTTCCTCCTCAGAGGTTCCGTACAATTCCTCATCAGAGGAATCGCTCTCGCTGTCGGATGAACCAGCCTGGAAAAATCTCGACATTGTACTGCGTTGGTGTTGTCTTTTTTCTTCCTTCGTGTCTCTAGTGTTGTCGGGGGGTCCAATGAAAAAATTCGCCGGTCCCAATTTTACGCTCAATCAGGACGCTAACTACGCTCCACCTCATGCCCCAGATTTTTCATTTAGATACAATCACTAAGTGATCTCAATTGGGCTGATCAATGGGTGCTTTTCGAGGGATGAGCGCCAGGGCTCTGTGGTTCGCTTCGTGGAGTTTGGGTAGGCTTTGCAGCGGTTTCGGCAGCCAAACTACCAGTTTTGAATGTTAACCCGGTCGCGAAGCGCAACAACACCTCTAGCTTTATTTCCTGGTGAAAGGAATCAGGTACTCTATTTATCTCCCTAAACTTCATTTGCATGTAGTATAACCTAATTCCCTATCCCAGTTCTATGTTTTCTGGCGGCACGCCCCCAGACCCCGGAGCTCGCTTCGCTCGATGTTATGGACAGCCTTTTATTCTTTCTATTCGTTGGAGCCTCGCAGAGCCACGGGGTGCCGGGGGCCAACCCAGTTGTATGGGGGGAAATGTTAGTGGTCCAATTGGTTTATTGGAAAAACACGTTCTAATATCATAGGCTCCTGTGAAAATTGGATGAAGGGCTCGAAGAGATAGATATCATAAAAACTGGTTCCTACCTCCAGACTTTCCGAAGCTAAGCACAGTCTCTTCCACCTTTCTTTTCTAAAAGAGGCGCACTAGGGTGCCAGTTTTATTTCCACATCTTACCCTTTAATTGACATGAATCTTTCATCATTACCGCCGATACAAGCCTTCAACCATATTCCAATCGGTTGAATTAATTTCATCATTACATGCATTTGACCCTAGCTCTAGCTCTAAATAAGGACTCGTTAAACGTCGTATATTGATCGACTAGAACGATTAACTAGCTATATATAATATATTCGTTCGATGAAGCCTCGTAGGGGTGGCGGGTGTAGAGGTTAGCCCACCTATAATCTTACCCCAACACTTATTTTCTGGGGGCATGCCACGGACTCACTAAGCTCACTTTGCGCGAGGCATAGAAGACCAGTTGAATGGCGTATTAGTATTCATTGGGCCGTTAGAACTCTATTATCCTTCAGAGAACCAGAATCGCCTATATACCACAATTGGGGAGG
>JAJMDO010000208.1:0-19059 GCA_030573635.1 Blastobotrys ciferrii
CCCAGACTCAGCCCCAGACCCCGTGGTTTGCTGGGGATTGGTCCCTGTTGAATGGGTGTAGGAGAGTTTGAGACTGTCGTTACCATGGCAACTAACAAGGACCAAGCCATTGTAATGTAGGAACAGATGAGATTTATAGATCTTCTAACTTTAGTTCGCCGTCTTCGAACACAAAGCTGTATTTGTCGCAATCGACGATACAGAGGGTGTCGAGGCGAGGTAAAGTTTTTGCCAGGAACCTCATCGCTTCACCGACCTGGTCGCTGGCAAAGGTGAGGAAGGAGGTGTGGCTTGCAATAATTGTCAGGTCTTCGAGGTCTTTTAGATGCGCAAAGCAATAGAAGAATTCACTCCAGTATTTGGATGGATCGTCAGAGACTATGCGGTATTGAGAACTAACGCTGGCCCATATATTGACTCTGGTCAGGGATGGGCTTCTCTCGAGGACGTTCTTAAGCTCCTGAAGCCCGCTGAAATTGCCTAGTTCGCTCCATATATCAATAAAATGGAAGCACGCGACTCTAAGGGATGGTGACGTAAAATAGGAGAACTCCTCGAAGGTTGTTGTTTCCAATTTTTTCATGGACTTGCACGTTATTCCCTTCGTGGGCGGAACTGATGTGCTCTGCAGACATGCGTCCAGCTTGAGGCTGTTGAGCTCCAGTGTTTCCAATCGACTCATCAGGGGATGGGTAAGCGGGACGTACTCCAAGTCCACCCCAACAAGAGAAAGGTTTCTGCTATTTTGCCGAGCGCTGTGGAAGAGGTTGAGAACTTGGTCAGTATCCACTTCAACTATCTCTAGGTGAACCTGGCAACGGGATGTCGGGCTGAACTGTGGAAAGTCTCCAATCGAGTCGCCATAGCAAATACGGAGTCGGGTAACTTTGTCGGGAATGAAAAAATCGCCAATGGCTCCATTCATGTATATTTTGGCCCCAAATGTCATATTTGGTGGGGAAGCAGCGACTATTTCAACAAGCTGGTTAAATTCGTTCTTGTCTACGTTATATTGACCATCAACGTCAACGGGTGTGTTTTCGAACTTGCTTGTCAATTGCTTGAGTGCTAATAGACCATATTCCTTTTTGTAGTGAGCCGCCTCCGTATTATCTAGCCGAACCTCCACCAGGTTTCCCTCTAGCCATTGCGGGAAACGACGTTTGCACCCGTTGAATATTGGCTCCTTCTCGCCGATAGCCCAGACCATAGTCAAGAAACAGCCACCGTAGGTGTAGCTCATCCATGCCTTGACACGAATGGCATCAGTTGCCGGACCCGTTAGTGCGCGACAGGTAGCTCGTAAACAAACTAGGTCCCGATACTCTAGACCCTGGCAATTAAGCAATGGAAATAACTTCTGGTGGGAGATGAAGTATACGTATGTGCATTATATATATATATGGCGTGCAATGCGACATCTCAAGCTTTTATATCAACACCCGTGAGCCACATCGCGTCCCTCGTATTGAAACGATCTTTCCATTTTCGGCCTCGTGCGTCTAACCTTGCCAACCATATGAGGCAACCAACTCCAATCTTACACTCGTTTTTTTTTTTTTTTTTTTTTTTTTTTTTTTTTTTTTTTTTTTTTTTTTTTTTTTTTTTTTTTTTTTTTTTTTTTTTTTCAGCAGGAAGCTAGGCCCCCGCACCCTGTGGCTCTGCGAGGCTTCATAGAATAGAAACAACCGAACACTACCCATAGTCTCGAGCGAAGCGAGCCCAGGGGGTCTGGGGGCGTGCCCCCAGAAAACTACACTTGGGTTAGGTTTGCAGGGGGCCAGCCCCCTGCACCCCCGTGGCTCTGCGAGGCTTCATCGAATAGATGAAATAGAACACTGCCTCCCATAGCCTCGAGCGAAGCGAGCCCTGGGGGTCTGGGGGCATGCCCCCAGAAAACCTAACCCAGGTTAGGATTTCAGGAGTTAAAAGCCGTAAAGGCAAGTACCTATCCTTGAATCTATCTATCCTAGTTTCTTTGTCTGGTACGGAACTTTGCGAATATCACGTGCCAGAAACCAGGGTTGTATTTAAAACAGTTGTAGTTATCTTCAGAGCAGTTTGTAAGGAAAGCTTAAAGAGCCTCAAATCAATAGGCGTCTTTTTGTTCTGCAACTCTCAAGGTAATTCAACAGCACGAAAGTGTGAATGCTTTGCCATAACCATCATTATTTCTCCATTATTCCCATTTCTTGTAGGTACAAGCTTAGAAGTGTCATACTTTGGGGAAATGAGGCAGAAGCACTGTACCGCGCTCGTTTCTCGAACTCGTTAAAGCCTCGCAGAGCGACGAGGGTGCAGGGGCTGTCTCCCTACAATCCCTATCCTAGTTGTTGTTTTCTGGAGGCACGCCCCCAGACCCCCTGGGTCGCTTCGCCGAGAATTGGGTTCCTCAAAACCTTATGCGAAGCAGAACTAACGTAAGCTTTTGCTTCTTTTCCGGAAAAGAAGAAACTGCTTCCCTGAGTTGTATTTCTGGGGGCTAGCCCCAGACCCCCAGGGTCGGCTTCGCCGAGAATTGGGTTCCCCAAAACCTTCTGCGAAGCAGAACTAACGCTTTTGCTTCTTTTCTGGAAAAGAAGAAACTGCTTCGCTGAGGTGTATTTCTGGGGGGCACGCCCCAGACCCCTAGGCCGGCTTCGCCGAGAATTGGGTTCCCCAAAACCTTCTGCGAAGCAGAACTAACGCTTTTGCTTCTTTTCTGGAAAAGAAGAAACTGCTTCGCTGAGTTGTATATCTGGGGGCACGCCCCCAGACCCCCCAGGGTCGGTTTCGCCGAGGGTTGGGGACCCAAAGTCTTCTGCGAAGCAGAACAACGCTTTTTGCTTCTTTTTCTGGAAAAAGAAGAATACAACTCGACAAAATGCTTTGATCTACTGTGTGTCGATTATTATATATGATGGTTTACTCCTGGCTAGTATCCATGGACTCGCCACCTTCGGCGGGCTGTTCTGAGGTTGATTGATCCTGCTGCTGCTGCTGTTGTTGTTGCTGTTGCTGGGATTGTGATCTACCTGTGGAGTCTAGTTTTTCGAGCCAGGGGATGATCTGGTCGTCCTCGATGACCTTGAACTCGGTGTCTTTTCCGACCACCGCCACCGACGTGTTTTTCGACGTGAGCTCCTTGTCCTGGGCCAGGGTGTCTCGTAGAGCCGTCAGACCGTGAACCACCAGCTGCTCCAGGGTGGCGTCGGGGAAGGACTCGTACGATCGTTCCAGATAGGTTCGTGCGGCCTGCGATCGAGCGCCAATCGCCGTACCGTAGTACTCCAGCACAGAGCCAGATGGCTGGAACTCATATAGATGTGGTCCAGTCTCATCATAGCCCACAATCAGCAGCCCCACGCCGTAGGGCCGACGTCCATACTGCTGCGTGTTCGCCTGGGCCTTGTCTGCAATCGAGTACACGGCCCGTGACACTGGAAGTGGCCGGTCGTACACCAGCTTCGACGTCATGGACTGCGAACGAAGATAGTTCGACAGAATGCGTGCATCAGGTGCCAGACCGGCCAGCGCCAGGCCCAGATGGTCGTCAATTCGAATCAGCTTCTTCTGGTAGGACCCTAGGTCCTCTGCATTGCGCTAAAACCAATCAGCACCAAACTCTTCGCTTCTCCTCTACCGCTGCTCTTACCTTTAGCGTCACAAGCACCGAATGCGTCTTGGAGACGAGACCTACCGCAGCAGACCCCTGCTTGATCGCCTCCAAAGCATACTCCACCTGGAAAAGCCGTCCAGTCGGCGAATACGTGACCGAGTCGTTGTCATACGAGTTTCGAAACTATAAATACCCTGTCAATTCTCCATCCCCCCGGTGGCGACTCGCCCTATATATACTCACCATAGTGTGTGTTGTGTATGTTCCAACGACGATGGGTCTCGTTGGGAGGAACCTCTAGTACTAGTAGTACTAACATCCCATGCACGACCACCACACCACGCTGATTGGTACCATCGCACACACGAGCCCCGCCATGTTCAGCCCGCTGTCCAAGATCATCTCGCTCTCATGCGTCCTCGCCCTCGGCTTCCTCCTCATCATCCTCTCCTGCGCCCTCTACGGTAATTGGCTCCCCCTCATCATCGGTAAGTTCCCGTCTTGTCTACTAACTCTCCCACCATCCATCCAATTCCACTGAAATTATCTACCACATACCCTTCTATGCGACTAGTAGGGTTGTTTTTCTGGGGGCACGCCCCCAGACCCCCTGGGTCCGCTTCGCGGAGGTTTGGGGTCAATTCTATGAAACCTTCGGTTTGATATAAAGAACCCAGAAAAGGATACATCATTGATGAACCTAGGAGTGTGTTTTCTGGGGGCACACCCCCAGACCCCCAGTGTCCGCTTCGCGGAGGTTTGGGGTCAATTCTATGAGACTCCGTCGAGTTTGGTATAAAGATCCTCAAGATCTTAAGAGAAGGTCGATTTGATCGACCATTTATGAGGCTAGGACTGTGGGCTCGCTCCCAGACTTCTCGGCACGCTTCGCTCGAGGTTATGGGTCTATTCGTTGAAGCCTCGCAGAGCCACGGGGGTGCAGGGGGCTGACCCCCTGCAAATCCGAACTCACAACTGTTTTTCTGAGGGGAGTGACCCCAGATATCTGGGTTGAGGCTAATTCTGTGAGACTTTTTCGGGTTTGTATAATGCCTCAAGAGCTTAAAGCGGTCAATTCAGTGGAAAATAATGCTTGGGGTCATCATATCTATGTCTGAATTGTGCTCTGTTGTTTCCATGGATGCTATCATTTGCTCTTAATTGTCTAAAAGTGAGTTCACGGGTATAACATTCCAGATGGTTTGGACAGGTTTTGCCAGAATTTTGGTTAGTGTTCAGAAAGACCTGGTCGATTGGAGTCAATAGTAAATTGTTTCTACAATTTGCAGACTCACCATAATCGATGTCTCGGTTATTTTGAATGACAAAGAATACTTCAGGCTAAATCAAGATTGGTGCGGTTTTGACACTCATTTGAATACTCATACTGCCAATGGTTCTTGTTCGTTTTTGAGATATCTAGTACGGCTGGTTTATACGACGAGTTACCATCTGGCAAGGCGGATTTTTTTTTGGTTAAAGAACACTTGATTCTCGCTGACAAAGTGGGTTTTCTGGGGACGTGCTCCCAGACCCAAGGTGTCCGCTTCTCAGAGGTTTGGGATAAGTCGATATTATGTCTGTTTTCTCTGGGCCAGTCGGATGAGGATCAAAAAACTGTCATTGCTACAGAGCTTATGTTTCCGGTTCTTTTTAGAAAAATATGCTGCCGACCAAATTAATCACTGCACTTGTTGTGACGAGGTGAAGTATCTGACAGCCAGAATTCTGTTATTTTTAAAACATTGATCAATCGAATCAGGGTTGAAAACTGTTGTTACTACGAGAAAGAGCTTAGGAGAGCTAAAAATTTTGGAAAACAAGATGAACAGATGCCATGGGCTTATTACATCAATTCTCATCCTATCCAATTGATTTTCTGGGGGCACGCCCCCAGACCCCCTGGGCTCGCTTCGCTCGAGGTTATGGGCAGTGTTCCATTCTTTTAATTCGACGAAGCCTCGCAGAGCCACGGGGGTGCAGGGGGCAGGCCCCTGCCAATCCGAACCCAGAGCTAACTTTAGTATTGGTGCTACGAGTTTGAGTCTCGTAGAGTCAATGCTTTTGGTCTTAAAAAGAACAATATGATCATCAACCAAGTCAGGAGCAAAACTGTTGATACAACAAATCAAAGCCCCTCAGTAAAAAAGAGCAACATGACCAGCTGGGAAGCTGTTGACGGGACAAGCTCAAGCTCCGCGGAGCTAATATTTTTGGTTTTTTTTGAAAGGAACCATATGAGCTGCTGTGAAGCTTTTGATGGGACAAGTTAGAGCCAATATTTCTGGTTCTCTTTTTGAAAGAGTAAAATAGCCAGCTGTAAAGTTGTTGATGGGGCCGGTTAAAGCTTCGCAGAGCTAATGTGTTTGGTTCTTTTTTAAAAAAAGAACAGAATGGCCAGTTGTAAAGCAGTCGAGGGGAAGGATTAAAGCCTCGCAGAGCTAATGTTTTTGGTTTTTTTTTTTTAAAAAAAGAACAGAATGGCTGTTGATGGGACAGCAGATTTTTTTGATTTTTACGAACGGGCAGTATGGGCAGTATGGCTCTTTTGGCATATGATGATACTGAAATGTGGAATTGGATGATGGGTTTATGGAGTTGTATAGTGGTTTTGATTATGCTAACGTGGTTGATAGTTGCATTGTTTTTGTTGGCTCCATGTCCAAATGCTATTTGTGGGCGATGGCAGAATTCAGATGACTTTATGAGTGAGAATGGAAGGTAAGTGTGTTACAAGTTGAGTGCGTGTGGCTGCTGACAGAGGCTTGTAGTACAATAGTAGATTTCGGACGATTCTCTACTGGGTTCCTTGTTTTTAGTGGATTGGCATTGCCGGTTGTGTTGGCACATAACCATCTTATTGGGATCCCCGCCATGATCATGTCCCTTTGTGGCGGTCTCCTGGTCTATGCAACAATCATAACCTTCAGTGCATTCTTCCACGAGGAAGAGGAGTTTTAATGACTGTGTATTAAACGTTATATTACTTTACGGTTTCAATAGAACCACCTTTAACGCATATTTATCCATTAAAAAACTATGTAAACTTATGCGCAGGTCCATGAGCTTTCTTGGGGGCACGCCCCCAAACCCCCTGGGTCGGCTTCGCCGAGGACTGGGGAACGTACTCTTCCGCAAAGCAAAACAACGCTTTTTGCTTCCTTTGGAAAAGAAAGAAACTGCTAAAGACATAGTACAACGGTCAATTATTATGGAAGCAGGTTTTTCTTGAGGGGACGCCCCCAAATTCCTCGGGTCGGCTTCGCCGAGCTAGGGGAGCGTATCCTTCCGCAAAGCGGAACAATGCGTTTTGCTTCTTTTTCTGGAAATGAAGAAGACTACGAAGTTAATTAGTACAAAAGGCCAATTGATTTATTGAAAGCAGCTATTCTGGCTTTAGAAGAGGTAATTTAACTTATGTTTGAACTTCACTTAAGTTAACTTTGAGCCACACAGTCTATTGAGATCATTGTTCTTTATGTTCTACTTGTTTCTTTCCTCCCATGAAGCCCGATAGAAATAGCTACTTGGTGCTTTAGCTCGTTGTGAACCGTAGGATTAACCCAAATCTCCGCGAAGCGGGGCCACGGGGTCTGGGGGCGTGCCCCCAGAAATCATTGCACCCAATTCTCCGCGAAGCGGACCCAGGGGGTCTGGGGGCGTGCCCCCAGAAAACATTGAACCCAACTATTCGCGAAGGGGACCCCTGGGGTCTGGGGTCATGCCCCCAGCAAAAATCAGTATTTTTGCTGTTGTTTCACTGTCACGAGACAGTGTTCTAGAAATTTCGGGGAAGGGTATATAAAGGGAACGAGGGGACCGGAGAAAGTCGGTCGATCACGAAATGTTCGGCAAGGGCAAGGAGGACAAGGACAACAATAACTGGTCAGACGACGTCGGCGAGTTTATTGATAAGACGTTTGATCGGGTGCACAATGCGGTGAACACGTACAGCGGAAGCATCCAGGACTCGCTGGAGGAGAACTTTCCGTGGCTCGGATCGTTCAACCTGCCGCTGAGCTCGCCGTTCTTTGGTGGCAAGGAGCAGTCTGCGGAGAACCTGTGGGCATTCCCCGTACCATCCGCTCGTCAATACGACCAATGCAAGGAAGCCGGAGGAACGTCTGCCTGGAACAAGGAGGGTGTGTGGCGCTGCCTGTTCGGCTCCGACGCAAAGGACACCAAGAACTGGTTCCATGACTACACGGGCTTCTTGGATTGGCGTCGGGAGATGTACAAGGCTATGGTGGCCAAGCGTCAGAGAGAGCGTGACCAGTGGACCCAATTGTGGGACTCAAAGACCGACGACAGGCCCAAACGCTACATCGCCGAGTCCGAGGCCGAACGCCTCGGTAAGAAGGTCGTCTCGTCCAGCATCACCAGCGAAACAGTCACTAAGGACGATGGAAACCTCGAAACCAAGCGTGTGGTTAAGAAATGGTATGATGACGGCACCTGCAGCGTAAATGAATCCGTCTCATCCAGAAACTAACTCATCTCCGTGCCTCATAGTTGTAAATAGTATCCAATGCATATCTGACCTTGAAAACATGTTTTGACAGGAACCAAATCCAGTAGACCTGCGAGGGTTCAACTCGTTGTATCTGAAAAAAGAACCAAAATACATTACCCCTGCGGGGCTTCAACTTGTTGTACCCGGTTTGTTCTTCTTAAAAAAAGAACCAAAAACAATAGCCCTGCGGGCTACAACTAGTTGAATCTGTTTTGTTCCTTTAAATTGCAACTGAGAATAATAGCTTCAACTGGTTGGTCCACATCATTCTTCTAGGCAACAGAACTAAACGTTAGTGGTGGAATGCCACAACTAATTGAATCTGCGGGTTTCATTGCAGAACCCAAACATGATCTGTCTTGTTCTTTTAAAGAAACCGAAAAAGTAGCCTCAGCAGCAAAAGAACAAAAACAAAAACATTCTACCCACGGAGCGTTCATTTCCTTTTTTGTTCTTTTAAGGGAAACAAAAACAATTAGTTCTGATTCAGGACGCTGACATATTCTGTTCCATTCACGGAAAGAAACGAAACATAGGTTGGGTCCCTCCTCATTGAACATAGAATTGCCTAATTCCGGCGAAGCCGACCCAGGGGTCTGGGGACGCACCACAAAAACTCATGTGGTTGCAAAGAATTTGGTCCTTGCTTTAGACGATAAGTGTAATTCTTTCCGGAATCCCTTGCTTCTTTTTTGGACATGAGTAAGCATTGTAGTCGCAGCAGTTAGGTGAGTTTTTATAGGAGACAAATGGAGCAAAGTTTTGTATTCTCTTGAATACAGAATTCTCTTGTAAAGAGTAGCCAAGTTAAGATTCTGATGAATGAATAAGCAAGACTTACCTTCCGTTCAAACAGTCTTGTTCCTTTCCAGGCCAGAACAATAGCACATGATTTCAAAAGTGAAGCCAGTTTCTCTGTAACCTGGTAAATGTTTATATTTCCGTAGTTCTTTTGAGGCAGGCACCCTGCAAAGAAACGGGATGAACTGCTCAAGTGGACACATGTAGTATGGTAGTTCTGAATAAGCAGCTACAGATCGAAGTCATGTTGGTCACTAATTTAGATGAGTTAGAAAATAATAGAACGCTGCGTGTATCTATAGATGCCGCAGCGATGGTCAATTAGAAGGATGTTGCCACGTATTTATACTTCTCCCTCCACTGATCGCTTACTAAGCAAGAAGAGTCCTTTCTATTTTTAGCAACTACACACAGTGTATCAGAACACTTACACTTCATCCTCATGTTCAACCCTTTTCACAACACCCTCCACCTCAATGAAGTCTCGCATAGAGAGTAGACCAGGACGACCTTAAACCTGTATTGTTCGTTTTTAAAAAGAACCAAAAACATTAGCCCTGCTGGGCTTCAACTCATTGACCCCCTCTAGCTCCGTTTAATTGAGAAACTCAGAACCTTGGATCTGTATTGTTCTTTTTAAAAAAAGAACCAAAAACTTTAGCCCTGCGGGGCTTCAACTCTTTGACCTGTTTTAGTTTTAGGGAAGGAGCATTAGACCTGCGAGTTTCTTTACTGAACTCAGAACTAGTATTGCTCTTGGGTCACAACAGATCTCTCACTAGGGTACAATTCTTCAAACAACTTGGGAAACAAAAGGCAACGTTTTACTATACATAGAAGGTCATTCCTGCCCAGCTATCCGCGAAGCGGACCCTGGGGGTTTGGGGGCGTGCCCCCAAGAAACAATCGAGGGATCGATAATCAACCATCCCCAAACACCCACTAAGCAGCTGGGTACAATCAATCGATGAAGCGATAAGCAACAAATTGACAGAGTTTGATCCAGTGCAGATTGTCTAAAGCGTAAACCTTCCGCGAAGCGGAACCACGGGAGTCTGGGGGCGTGCCCCCAGAAACATACTGATTCATCAGTTAAATGAATAAATTAGGGTGGGGTTTAAATACAATGTGCTTATTCGTCGTCATCGTCGTCGACTGGGGGCATTGGCTGGCGGAGGACGTTTCCCTTCATGTGATAATGGGCCTTTCGCATGGCCTCGAAGCGTCGCTTGCGCTCGTCTGCAGTGAGGTTCTCCTCCTCATCTTCGTCGTTGTCTTCGTCGTTATCCTCGACGTTGGGGTCCTTTTGTATGCGATCGTTTTCAACCGTGGCATCGACGGAGTCGTCGTACTGGGACTCCCCGAGTGAGAACTCGTCGAGCTCATCGACGGCCAGGACCTTGTCGTCGCGTGTTTTGACGATGTCCTCGTCCTCGTCGGGCAGATAGTACTCCGAGTCACCCGCAGGGCCCTGATAAGGCGTCTTGGGCTCGTCTATCTTCATCGTCGCAGTCTTCTCCTGCTCGTTCTTGTATATGTTCATCTCGTCCCACTTGAGATGGTCTTCGCCGCCGCCTTTACCCCGCTGCACAGGCTCCTCCGGCTCTGATGCCCGTCGCAGGCGTGCTCCCTCATCGTGCAGCTGGGCATTTGCTCGGGTGTTCTGCAACACCTTGTTCCGGTCAATCTCATGGCCCGGTGACTCCTGCTCCCCACTCGGCTCGTACGTCTTTGTAGACGGCGCATTCCGAAGAATTGATTTCGGCTGTTTAGACATTCCTGGTTCTTATTACTCTCGTCAGACTGAGCAGGCCATGATCCATCCTTCGTCCTGCTATTCGTTCCAAACAAACCCTAACCCAGTTTCTTGTTTAGGAAGGTGGAACTTTGGTGGGGCACCCTTGTTCCATTCTTTAAAAAAACCCTCCTCTTCCTGGGTAAAAGGACAAGAAGAACGTTAGTTAGTTTAAACAAGGTCTTTGTCTGTTCTCGGGTCAATTGGTTTCTTGGGGGCACGCCCCCAAACCCCCAGGGTCCGCTTCGCGGAGTTCGGGGAGGGGATGACCTTCTGCGAAGCAGAACAATGCTTTTTGCTCCTCTTCTGGGAGCTAAGAACAATTTCTCGCAGCTATCTAAGCACCCTTCCATTGACCTGTGGTGTGTCAATTGGTTTCTTGGGGCACGCCCCCAACACCCCCAGGATCCGCTTCGCGGAGTTCGGCGTAGAGATGATCTTCTGCGAAGCAGAACAACGCTTTTTGCTCCTCTTCTGGGAACTAAGAATGATTTATCGCAGTTGTCTAAGCACCCTTCCAGGTTTTGACCTGTGTTGTGTCAATTGATTTCTTGGGCCACGCCCCCAACACCCCCAGGGTCCGCTTCGCGGAGTTCGGCGTAGAGATGATCTTCTGCGAAGCAGAACAACGCTTTCTGCTTCCCTCCTGGGAGCAAAGGACCGCTTCTCGCTAGATTCTTAAGCACCCTGTTTTGTCCAATGGTTGTATATGGTTAGGGAGCCTCTCAGAGCCACGAGGGTGAACGCAGCGAGCCCAGGGGCCTAGGGGCTCGTCAGAAAACTACTAGTGGGTTAGGATTGCAGGGGCCAGTCCCCTGAACCCCCTGGCTTTGCGAGATTTAACGAATATGCAGAATTAAACACTACGCAGAATCTCGAGCGAAGCGAGCCCGGGGGGTCTGGGGTCACGCCCCCAGAAAACTGCTACTGGGTTAGGATTGCAGGGCCGCCAGGATCTGGTTTAAGCTCACCTTGCAATGGTGTAACATATTTTAGGCAGGTCCAGTACATGGTTATGGTTCAAGAACTCCACTGCTGGTTAGAAGAGCGTACGTACCAAAGTTCAGCGAAGCTGACTGAGTGTTTGAGAGCTTACCTCAAGAAAAACACAGTTAACCAACTAACAAAACCGTTAGTTCTGCTTCGCAGAAAAGATTCTGTACCCAAACCTCGGCGAAGCCGACCCAAGGGGGTGGGGGCTTTCCCCCAACAAAGCTCTATGCTAAGACGTTTTCTTCTTTTCTGAAAGCCATTTGTCAAGTGGCTTTCTTCTTTTTCTAGTGAAAGACGCAAGGAGCGCTGTTCCGCCTCGCAGAAATTAACTTCTCTCGTTCTGCAAAGATTGCAACGTTCAATAATGGGTATATGAGCGGCCAAGTGCTTGGTCTTGAATAAGTATAGACCTTCAATTATTATGAAGCTTTCATCTCTAGAACTGGTATTGCTTGAAAGCTTGCTTATGGTTGTTGAAAGACTTATTTCTAAGGACTACCATGCTGTTGGATCATCAACGAATGCACTTGAGTGTAGCAGAACTGGCCGGAGCTGGTGTTCAGTAAATGTCCCGGAAACTAAACAAATTCGAGTTTAAGCCTTCGACCGAAGATATTCTCATTAAGCAAGTGGAAATTGAGGCCATTGTGAAGCTTCAGCCGCGAGCACTTGCTTCAGAACTTTGCTCTATGCAGGCACGCTATGTATATGAAAAATTAGTTCATATAGCAGACTATTAGCATATCGATCGATATCTCTAGAAAAGGCCCCTATATATACACACAGTTCGATTAATTAGCTTCGCAGGGCCATGGGGACAGGGGGCTGAACCCAGAAGCAAACGCACGGTTCGTTGTAGCAAATCGGCATCCATCTGTCACATTAAAGGGAAACCTCTTCTGCGGAAGGGTCACTTGTGTGAGCTTTTTCCAGTGAAATCCAAAGTTTCCTCGACATCCGTTTAAACTCGTCAATGAGAAAAGAGATTTACGGCTTCCTAGAGCTGCAGAATTTTCCGGGACTTAAGCACTTATACAAATCTTCGACTCCGAGGTACGAGGTGCTATTGAGTGAGCCGCATTTTCTAGATAGAGTATTGAACGTTTTGCCATGTTAAGAGGACATTCCACTCGAGACACCCTTCTGCCTTGGAGAACCAACTAGTGGCAAATATACAAATTAAAACTTTTGGAGCATTCTAATACTGCATGCTTGTCTTTTGTGAATGTTTATGATCCTTCTGTGAGCATCGATGCTTGTCGCTCTTTCATGAAACAGCCCGCGGTTCATCTGCTTTACTACCGGAGGCGAAGGGCGCAATCAATGTTCATTTTCCAGGGCTATTGACTTCCTGAACATTCTCAATCTCGAATACTTCTTAAGTCTTCTATGGGTCCTCCTTAAAGAGTATTGGTATATGGGTGAAATGCTTGACGCCCGGGATCTATCCTCATGATCAATAATTTCGTAATCGATTGCGAGCGAGACCAGGGGGTCTGGGGGCATGCCCCAGAAAACCACACTTGGGTTAGGTTTTTGCAGGGGACCAGCCCCTGCACCCCATAGCTCTGCGAGGCTTCAACGAATAGAGAGAATGGAACACTACCCATAGCCTCGAGCGAAGCGAGCCCTGGGGGTCTGGGGGCGTGCCCCCAGAAATACACTACTGGATTAGGTTTGCAGGGGGGCACCCCCCTGCACGCCCGTGGCTCTGCGAGGCTTCATCGAATACTACCCATAGCATCGAGCGAAGCGAGCCCAGGGGGTCTGGGGGCGTGCCCCCAGAAAAAAGCTCCAACTCGTCATATATTATTCTTCTTTTTCCAGTAAAAGAAGCAAAAAGCGTTCGTTTTGCTTCGCTGAAGACAAGGTTTTTACCCATAACTTCGAGCGAAGCGAGCCCAGGGGGTCTGGGGGCGTGGCCCCAGAAAACACCAACTCATACCTAGAATTGATTTTATTCTACTCTCCTTTTAATCAAGCAAGCTTTTTTTTCGGTTTAGCCGGGCCGTTAGGGTCGGTGAAGCGATCTCCCGTGGGGTGTGGGTCACAGGGGCCAATGAAAATTTTTGTTGAGGCGTGTGGCCCACAATTTTTTTGGGGGGTTACCCCACGCGTGGGCGCGATTTTCCTGGGCGATATAAAAGGCGCGGGATCCCCGCCCTGGAACTACTTTTTTTAACACTCCTCCCTACCCCTGTCTTTCAACATGGCATTCACCATTCCGCCAGTGGCCGCTCCTGCGAAGCAGCTCTTCTCTCTCGTCGGCAAGACCGCCGTCATCACCGGCGGCTCCGGCGACATGGGCTTCACCGTCTCCAAGTATCTGCTGCAAGCTGGTGCGAGTCTGGCCCTCATCGACAACAACCTGCCCAAGCTGGAGCCCGCAGCCTCGTCGTTGTCCGAGTGGTACAAGACCTATCGCCAGGAGAACAACGAGCCGGAGGACTCGAAGCAGATCATCTCGTCGTGGGCCTGCGACATCTCCGACGTGGCCCAGGTCAAGTCCACGATGGAGGCGATTCGAAAACATCACGCAAAGCCGCTGGACGTGCTTATCAACACAGCCGGATACTGTGAGAACGTGACTGCTCTCGACTACTCGCCGCTGAACCTCAAGCGCATCGTCGACGTGAACCTCAATGGGTCCATGTTCGTGGCCACCGAGTTCGCCCGCACGCTCATTGCCGACAACCACCCGGGCTCCGTGATCCTCGTGGCCTCCATGTCCGGCTCAATTGTCAACCACCCCCAGCCCCAGACCCCCTACAACATGACCAAGGCCGGCGTGATCCACATGGCCAAGTCGCTCTCGGCCGAGTGGGCCAAGCACAACATCAGAGTCAACTCGCTCTCCCCGGGTTACATCATGGGCCCACTTACCAAGAAGGTTATGGAGGCCGACGCAGACCTCGGCAACACGTGGATGTCCCGTGTGCCCATGGATAGAATGGCAGACCCATCCGAGTTCGCAGGCCCAATCATCTTCATGGCCTCCGATGCCTCCTCCTACATGAACGGCCACGACCTCGTCGTCGACGGCGGTTACTCCGTCTGGTAATTACTCCTCCCCTAATTGTGCCACTATAATATAATGAATCAAACAAATTCTGCATCAGTACTACACCCGGGGAATGTTTTCTGGGGGCATGCCCCCAGACCCCCTGGGCTCGCTTCGCTCGATGCTATGGGTAGTGTTCCATTCTCTCTATTCGTTGGAGCCTCGCAGAACCACGGGGGTGCAGGGGGCTAGCCCCCTGCAAACCTAACTCAAGTGTGGTTTTCTGGGTGCATGACCCCCTGGGCTCGCTTTTTTCTACTATGTGTCGTGTATTTCTATTCGTTGAAGCCTCGCAGAGCCACGGGGGTGCAGGAGATGGCCCCTGAAAACCTAATTAAGAGAAGTGTTTTCTGGGGACGCACCCTCAGACCTCCTGGGCTCGCTTCGCTCGAGGTTAATGGGTGGTTTCAGCCTTGAGTATCAATTCATCGGAGATTTAGTTTTGTCACAAATTTTGACCTCTTGTTATTAGCGAATCGTGGATGCGGATACGGCCTTCAGGGTGTGCTAGCTGATAATGGTTGTCTTTTCAGTCGGGCAAGATTGGAACCATGGGTCGGTAAGTTCCTTTCCCAGAGACACCAAGTTAGACCGTTAGTTGTCAAAACTTCTAAGTAAGATTCAAAATCTGAAATTGCCAGACGCGACACCATTTCAATAAGTAGCTCAAACAATAGTGTGGAATTGTGAATGCACCAGCATCATCAATCACTCTTGTTCAATGTTCATATTCACGGTCGCTTTATAATTCTCCATCGCCTTAAAACACACTTTCTCGCCATCTAGAGTGAATATCTTTTCTGGAGGCATTGTCGATTTCTTTCTTGTTCCAGGGCTTCAGTCTCCGTTGTTAGAACTATACGGCACTCTGGTATATCCGCAGAGCATAATGTGTCTATGAAGCGCCCTAAGAGACCAAATGTTAGTAGAACCCGTTGGTTCAGTTGTTTTTTGCGGCTCCGTTATCCATTCGCTCGCAAAACTCTCAACGCCGCGGGTATCAACATTCAAAAAGTCTCGGATCATTCGCTTTCTTGAATAGCCCCCTCAACAAGTTCGTGATATTCTTTTGCGGTGGACTTCCGCTTTCATCCTTCTGGATCAGCAGCTCATTTACTCTCACTGACTTGTCTAAGCTTTTTCTAATGTAAATGATCTTGGTGTAGCAGAAAGTGTGAGGTCCTGAATATCCAAATCCACTGAACGGAAAAAACCAGTTCTGGGATAGGACTTGCAGGGACCAGCCCCCCCCCGCACCCCGGTGGCTCTGCGAGGCTCCATTGAATAGAATAAACGATACCATAGTTCGAGTGAAGCGTGCATAGGGAGTCCGGGACATACCCCCAGAACAGGATTGCGGCTCTCTGCACCCCCTGGCTGTGCAAGACTTCATGTAATAGAAGAACAAAAAATTACTCATAACTTCCAACTAATTCCAGGGAAATATCACCCCAAGCTGAACGATACTACATAGAGGGACATCAACTCGGGGTTTCTTGCCGCGAGGATTTCTGTGGATAGGGCGTGATTTGAAAGCAGTGCTAGCGCTTATAGTTGTCTTTTTGTCGGGTAGAAGAAGAACTGGCTAAATAATGGTCGGTAATGTATATATACCAGGTTCCGGATATCGGAAGGTCAGCCCGAATGAGGTCTCGCAGACGGATAGACCAGATCTGAATCATGCAGCCAGAAAAATAACTACAGTAAATTGTGCGTGGCCGGAGGTAAATTATAGAGATTTCTATTTCGGTACTAAACCCTTCTAAATCATGTATTAGACCTGGTTATACTAGCTTAATTTTCTAACTCTGATCGAAACTAACCAATACCTGTTGCGTAAATCTCAGCGAAGCCAACCCTGATTTGGCCGTGATCCAAGAAAAAGACCATCAATCGTTGATTCTGAAGACTTTCTGTTGACCGGATTCTTTCTTTTTCCGGAAAAAGAAGCAAAAAGCGTTGTTCCGCTTCGCGGAAATTTTTGGGCTACCCAAACCTCGGCGAAGCCGACCCAGGGGTTTGGGGGCGTGCCCCCAAGAAAAAGACCATTAATCGGCTAATCCTGAAGACCCTCTGTTGGCCGGATTCTTTCTTTTTCCAGGAAAAGAAGCAAAAAGCGTTGTCCGGCTTCGCTGAAAATTTGGGCTACCCAAACCTCGGCGAAGCCGACCCAGGGGGTTTGGGGGCGTGCCCCCAAGAAATGACGATGAGAGAATAGATAATATATAAGGTAGTTTAATAGATTTTCTTTTTCTCGTCGATGGAGATGCGGCCTGCACCAGTGTTGACTAGGAGGATGAGGCCACCGACGATGGAGAGGGTTTGGAAATGCTCGTAACGGAGAAAGTCTCTGGTGGGGTTTTTCGCGCCGTAGCGCCAGTAGGGGTTGGTGATGAGATTCTGGATAGAGAGCATGATGACGAGGAAGGAGGCCGACAGACGGGCCTTGTAGCCGACGACCACGAGGACGCATGCAGAAAGGCCCGTGAGGTTGAGGAAGCTGCCGAAGAGGGTCCATTTCTTGGTTACCATGTATGCAAGGAACAGGAAGATGAGCAGGATTCGGCCTGCGAGCTGGAAGTACTTGGACTTGTCCTTGTCTTCGATCATTGGCAGGCCCGGCAGGGACAGGTTGCGGCGATCATGCACAAAAGCGTCCGAGAGGACGAGCAGCAACCCGCCAATGAGTGACACGTTTCTAAAGAAGAACTGGAAGTTGAAGATGAGGCCGTACACAAATGCCTGTGAAATGACAACAAAAAGAAGACCCCCGACGGCGATCTCCAGTCGCTTCTTCAGAATCACGGCAATTGAGCCAATGAGCATGAACAGAATGTTGAGCGCCAGGTAGATAACAGAGATGAAGTGCGGAATGTGACGGACGTTCCAGATGTAGTACACTTGGTCGCCCCATTGGCTGAAGATACGTAACGCGTCCTCAATGAAGGTGGCCACAATGAGAAAACGGCCAACAGCTGGCAGATAAGGCTTGACTGGCTTTGCAATCACCCCGAGCATGTTGTCAATCTTCTCAGCGTGTTCCTGAACCACTCGCAATTTGCTCTTCAACGAACTCTCATTGGGGTCCTCGTACACGCTTCCGCGTCGACTCCCATCGTCCTCGTGGGCCAGAGGCATCCCCCCAGCATTGTATCGGCTCCCTCGCATAGCCATTGTGTTAGTGTGTGTGTCTGCTCCAGTTGTCAAGGTTGGGAAGTATGTGTCTGTACAAACAGGGTATAAAAGACACGTAGCCTGCACCAACGCCGCACGCGCCCCTACAAATGCATACCGATCAAAAACACTGATCCAACGCGTCACGTGACAATGAACCCGGGCCCCTTACCTATAACTAAGCTATAGATAGAAGACTCTGGCATCAAATCACACCCTGGACTCCTTAGACGTTTTGCGGAGTTGTGGGTCCTATTCCATGTGCAAAGCTGTGTCTGCTGTTTCCCCGCATTATTTCCGCTTTAGACACATTCCGACGGCGCTTCGAAGCACACACATAGCTAGAACCACCACTAACTGGACACCCTATTGTTTTTCATAGAAATTACCATTCTCCGGGAAGGTTATGTGTGGGGCAACCTAACCAGCTGCAGTCTTCTCCGTAGTACGTCTTTTCCACCTGTCTGCGTATCGACGATGATTATGTTATTCTGGGGGCACGCCCCCAGACCCCCTGGGTCGGCTTCGCCGAGTTTTGGGCAGTGTGAAGCTCTCTATGAGACAGCAGCAGTCTGAAGACCCTAACTGAATTGGTTCTTTTGGTGAAAAGGCAAGGGTGAATAGGGTCCAACAATGATCCCTCTTTTTGGAGACGCGCCTTCAAATCGCCTATGTCGGCTCCACCAAGCTTTGGGTGGCGTAATATCTTTCATAACACAGGAACAAACGACTTGCTAAAGAGCAGAGGTCAAATGTTTTCTAGTGCCCAGAGAATAGATTCCGGTAATAGGGGGAGTGATATATATCAGAGCCACTTGTTGATCCGAAGAAGGTTTTATGTGACCATTCGATATTACTGAGAGGACAGGGATCCTCTCAGTGGGAACAACGAAATTGGGATAAGCGACCATATTTATACTTCGGTCGTCTATTTTTAGACCTCAGCATTACGTAATCACACTGCATTTGCTTCGTCAGGAATGGCCACAACACTTTCCACAGCTTTCTCTTCCACACAACTAATACGCTTTTTGTTTCTTTCTCTGAAAAATACTATTATACGATGAAATTCATTGCTGGAGAGACGCCCCCAGATCCCATGGTCAGTTCGCCGGGGGTGGTCC
>JAJMDO010000208.1:19159-33581 GCA_030573635.1 Blastobotrys ciferrii
ACAAGTTGTCGTGCATTCTTTTTTTTTTTTTTTTTTCCAGAAAAAAGAAGCAGAAAGCGTTGTTCTGCTTCGCAGAAGACTATCTTTCCCCATAGTTCGGCAAAGCCGACCGAGGGGGTCTGGGGGCGTGCCCCCAGAAACACAATTTAGCGGTAGCATTCGAGAATGTTTTAGAGAAATAAGTTATCGTGTATTCTTCTTCTTTTTCCAGAAAAAGAAGCAAAAAGCGTTTTCTGCTTCGCAGAAGGATGTATCTTTACATTTACATATAATCAGGTTATTATATAGTCACGCAGATCTAGAAGAATATCTTTCCCCATACTTCGGCGAAGCCGACCCAGGGGGGCTGGGGGCGTGCCCCCAGAAACACAACTTAGCGGTAGTATTCGGTTTAATTAGATAAATAAGTTAATTTAATTTAGAATAATTTACACAAGTTAAGTTCTATGGCCAATTTCACTTGACCAGCCGACGGACCTTTCAAAGCCGTTTTTGCCAGTTTGGTAATCTCTGAATGCAGCCATGATACGTTGTTGTGATGTTTCTACAAACGGGCCAAATTGGACGACTGGTTGGTCTAGGCGTTTGCCTCCCACGAGGATGAAGCGGGCTGATTCGTCGGCTTCGATGTTGATGCTGTTTCCACTGTCCTCAAAAATGACGGAGTGGTGTTCAGGAATAGTTTCACCGTTGATTGTGATGGAGCCGTTAAGAATGTAAAGAAAGACGTTAAAGTCCTCTGGAACGGGCTGCACGGCTTTTGCTCCGGCTTTGACATTGTAATCGTAAAAGACAACCGGGGTGTATGCAAGATCCTGCACAGATTTTACGCCATGAGACTCACCAGAAATGACCTTGATTTCAACCTCATCTGATGGCTTGGCAATAGGGACTTCCTTGGCCATTAGGTCCCTATAACGTGGCTCACAGTCTTTCAAATGTTTAGGCAAATCGACCCACAGTTGCATGATTTCTGGATCACGGCCCTGATCGTCCTTTCGAGGCATCTCCGCATGAACAATACCTCGTCCGGCAGTCATGAATTGCAAATCTCCAGGCCCGATTGTCCCCTTTGATCCAGTAAAGTCCTCATGATCAACTTTACCCTTCAACACATAGGTAATAGTTTCCTGTCCACGGTGCGGATGGTCTGGGAACCCTCCGCCTGTGCTTACCAAATGGTCCAGCATCAGGAACGGAGTAAGGTTCTTTGCACTGGGTGTACCAATAGACCTCCTCACCCGGGCCCCAGCACCTTCAGGCTGAACATGGGCCAGGAAATGCTTGGAGATCCTTCTTGCTGTATTAGCAACAGTCGTCGTTGTACTAGTAGCAGACATTGTATTAAAACTTCTCAATTTTTGAATGATAACGCATTCCCCAGGACCAACGCCCTCCTTTTATACTTGGCCATCCCAGCCTCATTTATAAGCATTACCTAAAATTTCGAACCTTCCAGCCCCATCTCAGAAACATGACAGCCGCTTACATAAGCTTACGTAAGCATCTTATAAACATGACAGTAGATTACCCAGCTTACGTAAGCTTACGTAAGCAAACCTTTAAAACATTAGTAACTACACCACAATACTTTACAGCCGGTATATTCTTCTGTTTCCAGAAAAAAAAATCAAAAAGCATTGTTCTGCCTCGCTGAAGATCACATTTTATTCAAAACCCTGCCACGCACACCCCTAGTAAGAATAAAACACTGCCCATAGCCTCGAGCGAAGCGAGCCCTGGGGGTCTGGGGGCATGCCCCAGAAAACAGCACTACTGGGTTAGGTTTGCAGGGGCCAGCCCCCTGTACCCCCGTGGCTCTGCGAGGCACCGTCGAATAGAGAAACTTGATAGCCTAAACCTCGGCGAAGCCGACCCTGGGGGTCTGGGGGCGTGCCCCCAGAAAACTACTACTGGGTTAGGTTTTGCAGGGGGCAAGCCCCCTGCACCCCTGTGGCTCTGCGAGGCTTCAACGAATAGAAAGAATGGAACATTGTCCATAGCCAGAAATAGAAAAATTGTGTATGATGTTTAATGAGCCGCATGTGTAGCGGCGTTAGGGTTAGGTAAGGAGAGTTGTTGGGAGGAATGAATTTTTGGCGTGGATGAGAGGGAGCGGGAGGGTTGATAGAACGGACATAAATAACGCCAATATGACGATTGGACGGCCGATAACGGCGGATGAAGTAACATCGATTGTGATTGAGACTGGGTCTGCATTTACGCGGGCGGGCTTCTCGGGGGAATACAGTCCGAAGTTCATGTTACCGACCGCGTATGGGAAGGATCGCGAGGACAAATATTACTTTGGAGAGACCGCGTTGAACGAGCCTGTGCCCGGAAAGGAGGTCTATTCCCCGCTCACAGATGGCTGTATTCAAGATTGGAACGCGATTTCAAAGTTTTGGCGGTATATATATGAAGATCGGTTCAAATTGGACCCACGGGAGTGGCCGTTCGTGACCACAGAGCAGATTTGGAATCCTCCGGAAAACAAGAAGCGGTCGTTGGAGGTGGCGTTTGAGGATCTGCAGGTGCCCATTTTCTCTCTGTTGAAGGCGCCACTTTGCGCCACATACGAGTCCGGGAGGCCGACGGGGCTGGTGATTGATGTGGGAGCATCCGTTGCCTCGGTAACGCCGGTCGTCGAGGGTAATGTCATGGCCCGTTCTGCCTACCATTCGCGGTTTGCAGGAGACTTCATCAATCTGCACATTGTCAACCATTTGGAGAAGCAGCGTGGAATCAAAATCACGCCCACTTACCAGGTTCAGCGTAAGAGTGTCACTGAGACCGGGGAACCTGCGAACCCCGTTTATAGAACGTTCCCTGAGCCAATGACCGCGAGCTACGACACATATCAGATTGGTCGTGTGTTGACAGAGTTCAAGGAGTCTACTTCACAGGTTGCTGAGGCGCCGTTTGATCTAAACACAGTTCATATGCAGCGGCTGGGCGCCAGACCGTTTGAATTCCCCACAGGATACAACCTGTCCTTTGGACCGGAACGCTTCACCACCACCGAACCCTTGTTTAAACCCTCCCTGTTTCCAATTGATGACATCCCCGCCGAGGCATTGTCCAACGCCCAGGGAATCAGCCAGCTGGTGAACGGAGCTCTATCCAGGGTCATTAGCTCATCCTCCCAATCAACCACCCCTGGACTCGCCGAGGCTAACATCAAGGCACTGCTGTCAAACATTATCATCACAGGAGGCACCTCCCTCATGCAGGGCTTTGTCAATCGAATCGAATACGAAATCGCACAATACTACCCCACTTACGGCCTCACTTTCACCGTCGCCCAGAACGCCTCCGAACGAAAGAGCACCACCTGGACAGGTGCCTCCATCCTGGCAAGCTTAGGAAACTTCGGTCAGGAACAGTCCTGGGTCACAAAACAAGAATACGACGAATACGGCGCGGATCTCGCCGAAAAGCGATTCAAATAATTGTATTTATACTCTTAATATACTAAGTTATCTTCATATGCGATCAATACTCATCGTATCCTTCCCCAGTTCTGGGTTAGGTTTGCAGGGGGCCAGCCCCCTGCACCCCCGTGGCTCTGCGAGGCTTCATCGAACACTACCCAAACCTCGGCGAAGCCGACCCTTGGGGGTCTGGGGGCGTGCCCCCAGAAAACAACCCTACTGGGTTAGGTTTGCAGGGGGGCAGCCCCCTGCACCCCCGTGGCTCTGCGAGGCTGCGTCGAATAGAGAAACTAGATAGCAGTACGCAAACCTCGGCGAAGCCGACCCTGGGGGCCTGGGGGCGTGCCCCCAGAAAACAACACTACTGTGTTAGGTTTGCAGGGGGGGGGCCGTGGCTCTGCGAGGCTCCGTCGAATAGAGAGACTAGATAGTACTACCCAAACCTCGACGAAGCCGACCCTGGGGGTCTGGGAGGCGTGCCCCCAATAAAAAGCCAGGTATAGAACAGGATTGCATGCCTCCAAGGTCCGATATAAGATATGTATACAACATGCAGTTTTGTAGATCTATGATGGGTTATGTATTAATCGTCGTCTTCATCAAATTCGGCTTCCTCGACTTCCACAGTGTTGGTGTTGTTGTTCTCGCCTTCAATGTTAACATCTTCGAATTCGACTTCTTCGTCGTCTTCTTCTTCCTCATCCTCTTCGTCTTCGTCTTCTTCGGCCTCCTGCTTGGCGAGGGTTGCGTAGTATGCTGCGAGGGCCTCCTCGTTTGCCTTGTCTTCAGCGGAGGTGTCTTCGACAGCTTGTTGTTGCTCTTGGGTCTGTGCTTTGGCTTCGTCCTGTTCCTTCTTGACCTGTCGTTGTTCGTCGGCTGTCTTGTCGTTCAAGGACTTACCAACAGTAGATTCCACATGCCATGTAGGAAGGGCGTTTTCCTCTGCCAGACGAGCCTTTTCTTCCTTCTGTTTTTGTTCCATTTCGGCCTTTTCCTGGTCCGATGTAATGTTGACGGTAAGCGACGACCCTGTGCCATTGGCATTTTCGCCAGGACGTGCCTTCGCAGTTGGAAGGTTGTTCGTGGACGGTGCCATGCCGTTCTTTGCGCTTGGAAGCGCCCCTGGTTGGCTGGCCTGGGGCGGAGGAATGGCATGCGCCAAAGACGATTGGAACGTGTTCTCAGGCACAACTACGTCATCAATCTGTTTCAATGCATCGATAATCGGCTGAATCTGTGTCATCAAATCGCCCAATCGTTCCTGATTGGCCTGGCTCTGCGCCGAGTTGTCATCTTCCCGTAACAAGTTGCCACATAGATCACACAGAAATCCGTTCATGTCCGGTGAAAAGTTGGTCACCGCATCTAATGTGGCGTATCGCGTTTTACATGTGTCGCACACATAGCCCTGTGGTTGTGCATCGTTGCCCATCTGCTCCTTCAGACGATTCACAATGCTATGCATCTTCCATTTGATTGCATCAATCGTCTCTGTGAAATGGATGTAATAATACGTCTTCGAAATCGGCCTCTGCCCGGGCCCCTCCTCCTTCTGAACATGGTCGGTTAACAAATGATCCTCCTTTAACTTTGCGCACACCGCCCGAAGATCCTTCCTCTGGATCCCCAACAACTGCGCCAAATCGTCATCCGTCAACGCAGAGTGAACCAGCAACGCATCTATAACCAACACACTACGCAGGTCGCAAAACCCACGGGTAACATACTGGATCAGCTTCTTAACCGTCTCCATCACCCCGTCAAGTCACCATTCAAGCCTCTCCTTCCCAACTTCCTTTTTTATCGGCATCCCGACACCCGATGGGCAGCAAAACCTTCTAGAAATCTAGTATAACCCAAGCAAACTAAAATCACCGTCTGTTTTTCTGGGGGCACGCCCCCAGACCCCCTAGGTCGGCTTCGCCGAGATTTGGGTAGCATAGTCTTCTTTGTAAAAGAACAGGTTTCTCGCATCAAGGACCTAAGTTAGGCGCTTTTAATTGGGTGTGAAATACTGCTGAACAAATAAAATTCTTTCGCGCGTAGGAACATATGTCTTGGTGGAGATGGAGCTTTAGAAATGGTAAGGGGAATGGCTCATATTTATACTTTTTGTGCGGTTGACTAATTGCTTACTAAGAAGTTATAAATAGTAGTCCTCCCCCTCACCTCAGCAAACCCTCCGGAGGTACGAACGTGCCCCCAGTAAAACGTAACAGTTGAGTGATATTCCTCTTTTCAAGAAAGAAGCAAAAGCATTTTTTCTGCTTCGCAGAAGATCATTAGCGACCCAAACCTCGGCGAAGCCGACCTTGGGGGTCTGGGGGCGTGCCCCCAGAAAACTTGATAACTGAGCGATATTCTTCTTTTCAAAAGTGTTAGGTCTGCTCCGCAGAATATCACTGGCGACTCAAACCTCGGAGAAGCGGACCCAGAGGGTCTACTAAACCGTTAGTAGGTTCATTGTGGTATATATGTTGAAAAATGGGGTTAGGGTTCGGAGGCCCGATAGAGGTTATTTATTGGGGTAGGGAATTTTTCAGTCATAGGGAGTGTTTTATGCTTAGAGGGTTTGCACGCTCTAGAACAGTTAGACGACCGAGTGGCGCTTTGAGATATTGTACGGGTAGAGCAGACGAGATGCCATCTTCATCGAAGGATAGTGGATATAGTTTGAAGGTTCCTAAGGGAACGAAGGATTGGGCCGATAAGGACATGACCATTCGAAATGCCATGTTTGAGACCTTGACGAAGGTTTTCAAGAGACATGGTGGTGTCACCATTGACACGCCTGTCTTTGAGATGCGAGAGATTCTGACTGGCAAATATGGTGAGGATTCCAAGTTGATTTATAACTTGGAGGATCAGGGCGGTGAGCTCACTTCGTTGCGATATGATCTTACTGTTCCGTTTGCTCGTTACGTGGCTATGAACAACATCCAGAACATTAAGCGATATCACATTGCCAAGGTTTATCGTCGTGACCAGCCGGCCATGACCAAGGGCAGAATGAGAGAGTTCTATCAGTGTGATTTCGATATTGCCGGTAGCTACGATAAGATGGTTCCTGATGCTGAGATTCTGTCAATTGCCGTCGAGGGATTGACATCCTTGGGCATCGAGGAGTTCACAATCAAGTTGAACCATCGTAAGATTCTGGACGGCCTGTTCCAGATGTGCGGCGTGAAGGACGAGGACATTCGAAAGGTCTCCTCTGCTGTCGACAAGCTCGACAAGTCTCCATGGGAGGCTGTCAAGAAGGAGATGGTTGTGGAGAAGAATCAGCCTGAAGAGGTGGCCGACAGAATTGGCGAGTACGTCCAAATCAAAGGCGATTTCAAGACAGTGTTGGAGAAACTTAAGAATGACACAAAATTGACGGAGAATGCATCAGCCGCAGAGGGTATTTCTGATCTGGAGACCGCTCTGCCATATCTGGAGGCTCTCGATGTCCTGAAATACATCTCCTTCGACCTTTCCTTGGCCAGAGGCCTGGATTACTACACCGGCTTGATTTATGAGGCTGTTACTGCCGCATCGGCCCCACCATCTGAAACCACCGACTCACAGTCCAAGTCCGCTAAGAAGAAGAAGGCTAAGGAGGGACTTGATGAGGACGATAACTCTGAGAACGTTGGCGTTGGCTCTGTCATGGCCGGTGGTCGTTATGACAATCTTGTCGGTATGTTCGCCGGTAGCTCTGGCAAAAAGAAGGAGGTTTCCATCCCATGTATCGGAACCTCATTCGGTGTCGAGCGTCTTTTCTCAATCATCAAGTCCAAGCAAGAGCTCTATGAACGCGCTCGTCCAACCTCCACCCAAGTGTTTATCATGGCCTTTGGCGGCGGCCCCGAATGGGACGGCTTCCTCGCCCAGCGAATGGCAGTTGCCAAGAAGCTCTGGGAGGGTGGAATCGAGACGGAATACATGTACAAGGCCAAGCCCAAGACTCAGAAACAGTTTGAGGCTGCTGAAAAGTCCGGCTGTCCGTTTGCAGTCATTCTCGGTCAAGACGAGTATCCTAAGGGCGTCGTAAAGGTCAAGGAACTAGGTTTGGGCGAAGACGCCGATAAAGGAACCGATGTCCCACTAGAAAACCTGGTCGAATTCGTCCGTGAGAAGATCAACGCTAAATCCCAAGCTAACAAACTAAACCAAGGCCTAAGTTTACTCAACATCTAGACTTAATACATCAAAACTCACGTCATTACAACACTGTCCTCAACACATTTTCCTTTCACAAGAAGAAAACCTCTAAGTCTCACGGAATACCCCCAGACCCCCTGGGTCGGCTCATTCCAAATATTTGTTAGAATTGGCAGGGGGCCAGCCCCCTGCACCCCCGTGGCTCTGCGAGGCTTTAACGAATAGAAAGAATAAACTACCACCCATAGCTTCGAGCGAAGGGGGTCTGGGGGTGTGCCCCCAGTAAAATTCTAAACCAGTAGTAGTGCTCTGATCGCGAGTTAATAGGTTTTTTATTATAAATTATATCATGCCTGAGCGTCTATTGTTCATGTGTTGAAGGAGTTGACCTAGACGGGGGACTTTTAGCTTGACTATGAACCTTTCACCGTCACCAGCCTGAGCATTTTGCTGCTGCTGCTGCTGAAGCTGACGTTGCATTTGTTGCTGCTGGTATATTTGTTGCTGTTGCTGCTGCTGTTGTTGTTGTTGTTGTTGTTGGTAGTATTGCTGTTGTTGTTGATACGTGATTGTTGGACGATTCAAAGCAGGAGACGCATATCGCGTGCCTGGAGAGGCTATGGCAGCATTTTGACCAGCAATTGCCGCCTGGGCAGCGTATGCGGCTTGACGACCTCGACGGGTACTTCGTGTGGTTGAGCCTGTGTACTCTTCGCCTTCATCGTCACTTTCTTCGGTTCGGGCTTGTTTTCGCAGGATTTCGACATTCTTGTCAATCCCTCCTGGTAGAATTGCCGAGTAAACAGGTGTTCTGAATGTACGGACAGTTTCTTTGAGATCTGGAAGTGTTGGTCCACCTCTTCTGCCGGCTCTACCCTGTCTTCGTTTGCGTCTAGAGTCACGCTCTCTATCTCTATCTTGCCGTTCGAGCTCCGACTCTGGGATTTCAAACAACACGGGCGAAAAGTCCTTGAGGAGGGTTTTGGACCGAATGAAGTCGTATTCAGTAACTGGCGGACAGATCTCTCGACGAATATCTTCATCTTCAACCATACTTCCATCAAAGTTATGGCCAATCAGGAAGAGGGATTTCGTGTGTAGTTGAGATTGTTCACGAATCGCGTGAGCAATGGCAGTTTTGAATTCACCTGATAAGCTGAGATCATTGCACATGAGTTCCGCAAACTCCTCGGGGGAATTCTCAGGGCAGTTCATGTCCCATTCGAATTGATCCACAAGATTATGCTGGCCAATGGTGATGTCTAGTTTGATGACAATGCGCATATCAGCATCCTTGGTTTCGGTGGCCTTCATTGTCTCGTTGCAATAGGCGTGGGGACAAAAATCGCTGATTTGTTCGGAAATGGAGTTTGCAAGAAGCTGTGTGTAACTTAATGGAACTGAAAAGTCGTCCAGAAGGTTTTCAGCAAACAATTGTACTGGCACATGCTTCTCGTTCACGTTCCAAGTAAAGGTATCTCGTAATCGAAATTTGTCAGCATCAAAGTCTAGACGAATAGGAACAAGTAGTTCCTCGGTGTTTGCAATCATTTCCTCCTGTTCATCAGTTAATACCAATTCTTTTGCTTGTCTGCCAGCGCGTTTACGGGACTTTGGGAAAACTAATTCAGGCTTGTTGAGAGTCCATCCATTCCCATACCCTGAATAGCCCTCCTTAAATAGTATTTGGGGCTGCTGTTGACGAATTCCCCGCATGTAGTTGTAATAGTCCAACTCGATCTGCTTTCGCTTTATACCGCGTTTTTCCTCGGCCTCTTGTTTCTTCAAGATCTGTTCATAGACCGCGTCCTTTTTAACCAATTCCTTGATTTTCTTTAATTTTTGGCGCTCCTCCTCGGTCATTTCATCGTCTTCATCCTTGACGTTTTCGTCTATGTCCTTCAGCACCTTGAACACGGACTCTGCAGACGAATATTCCGGTGCCGCTGGTGCAGATGTCTTCGGTGCATTTGGGTTGGTTATTTGTGGTGACGGAGCATTTGAAATCGTGCTTTGCTGCGCTGCAGCTGACTGTGGCTGTGCTCCAGGTGGAAGACCACCTTGAGCAGCAGCTGCTGCTTGTGGAGGATATCCTCGCATCATCATTTGATGCTGCTGTTGTTGAGGCAGATATTTTGTCTGGCCAGCAGCCATCTGTGAGTACTGTGGTTGTTGGTGTTGCTGCGGCTGCTGCTGCTGCTGTTGTTGTTGAATCTGTGACTGCTGCTGTTGATACTGCTGCTGTTGGAGAAGAAGTGCCTGCTGCTGCTGCGGAGTTAAACCCGCGCCAGGCACGTTATATCCGGGAGGAATCCCCGGTTGCTGGGGCTGGCCCTGGGGTTGCTGACCGTACGCGAACGTGTTTCTAAACTGTCGCATCCCTGGCTGGGCCCCAAACTGCTGTTGAGCCTGGGCCTGGTGCTGCGGCTGACCAGCTCCTGCTTGATTCACCTGCGGTTGGAATTGCACGCCCGAGAATCCTCCTTCCGGAGCCCCGCCAGCCCCAGCCATTCCATTGTTGAAGCCGCCTCCGCCATTAAACTGCTGCGGATACGGGTTGTACGACATAGCCTTCTACAAATTGTCTCTAGTCTTCGCGTTCCACCTTCTCCAAAAATCGCGATGGAGTTGGTGCCTTATCCTCCCAACCACCCCCAAACACAAAACGTTGTCTCACTTATGCAAAATTATCCAGCCGAAGCTCCGTCGGTTAGTTTACTGGGGGCACGCCCCCAGGCCCCCTGGGTCCGCTTCGCGGAGTTTTGGGTTTTAGTCTGTCTCCTTTTTGATGAATTGGTGAATTTTCACCCAACGAGCCTCATGGCCATGCATCGTTACGTAATACTTTTCTGGGGATCCTAAACAGTAAGGTAAATTGGTCAGCTAAAACGGGATGACCAACCTACTGTTGAGTTTCTTCTTTTCAGAAAACGAAGAAGCGAAAAGCGTTGTTTTGCTTGCAGAGGGCTAATACCGTTTAAGGGGAACCTAGACAAAGCCGACAATTGGGGGCTGGGCGTGCCCAAGCCAACTATATTCACTAGATTACCTAGTAACTGGATTATTAAACTATTACTGTCACGTTTCCTTCTTTTATTTAGAAAAATGAGCAAAAAGCGTTGTGCTGCTTCGCAGAAGACTAATTTTACCCGAAGCCTCGGCGAAGCCGACCCTGGGGGTCTGGGGGCATGCCCCCAGAAAGCAATTAACCGCTATCTCCATTGTCTTCTAAAAATTAGCAAAAGGCATGAGTATTCGTAACTTTGTAACTTCAGGTCTTAAAGTTCATACTTCATATAGCTAGTTCAGATTATATAGCCTGATATCGGTTTATACGCATGTATGCATGTGTCGGAGTATCGGTGTATCGGTATGCCGATGGGACATCAATCAGAAGAGAATGCGAAGTGCAGGATCGGCTAGAGAGGGTGATGACGGAGGAAAAGAAGAAGCAACAGACAAGTGAGGGGAAGTCTGAGGAGAAGAAGGATGACCAAGTGAAAGAGAAGGAGGCTGAGAAGAAGGATCAAGGAACCTCAAAAGGCGGAGAGAAGAAAGGAGGTGAAGGCAAAGGAGGTGACGACAAGAAGGGGGGAGATAAGTCCGATGGTAAAAAGAAAGACGATAAGGCCGACAAAGAGAAGGAAGGGGATAAAGGCAATGGAAAGGAATCTTCTAAGCAACCAGAAATGGACCCAAAAGAGCGGGCTGAAAAAATGGAGGAATACGACAAGTTGAAGAAGGAACTCAAGGAGATGATTTCCAAGAAGCGAACCCTAGACAAAAACCTAAACAACCTGGAAGAGCAGATTTACAAATCTGAAGGGTCCTACCTCGAAGATACTCAGAATGGTAATGTCATTAAGGGATTCGACAATTACATCAAGAACAATCCAAACAAACGCCGCGCAACTTTCTCGGAACAGGACAGACTCTTCTCCCTTTCGTCAGCCGTCTTCCTCAAAGTGAAAATGAAGGAAGAGGATGGCCAAGCTTAATGTATTTATTTAACGTATTACGTCTCAATTCAGCACTCTAGTGCTCAAGACCAATGTTTGTCTTATTTAAAGAGAGCCAAAAACATCAGCAATCAATAGCTAGTATTGTTCTTTTTAGAAAAAGGACCAAAAACATTAGCTCTGCAAGGCTACAATCAATAGCTAGTATTGTTCTTTTTTAAAAAAGAACCAAAAACATTGGTTCTGCGAGGCGACAATCAATTGCTATCACTGCTCTTTTTTCTTTTTTTAAAAAGAAGCAAATACATTAGTTATGCGAGGCTACAATCAATTGCTGGCACTGTTCTTTTTTAAAAAGAACCAAAAACATTAGCTCTACAAGGCTACAATCAATGGTTAGTATTGTTCTTTATTAAAAAAGAACCAAAAACATTAGTTCTGCGAGGCTACAACCAATGTATAGGCGGCGCTGTTCGTTTTCAAAAAGAATCAAAATGTTGGCTCTGCGAGAGTTCACTAGTATACAACTACAAAGCATACCCACTTGGTTCTTTCAAAATTATCTCAGAAATAGTGTTAAATGAACTTGTCCACAATGCCATACCATACAAGCTGTCAAAATTAGAAGTTGAGCATCAATATATGGAGTCCACCATGTGCTTAATTCCACTAATCACAATCTAAGTCGTCTTACTCCAGTGGCCACAGGAGTCCATACAAAGCAGTTTCTGTCCTCACCAAGGTACAAATATGTAGTAGCGAATACCTCTGATACAATCGGCTAGAGAAGGTTGCTGATGTTTTTGGTTCTTTCTTAAAAAAGAGCAACGCTGACTATCCATTATAACCTCGCAGAGCTAATGTTTTTGGTTCTTTTTTAAAAAAGAACAATACTGCCTATTCATTGTAACCTGACCCTTAAAACAGGATAATGTATGATAATACATCGGTGGATTAAATTAAGATCTATAATCGCCGTTGATTGTGACATATTCATGTGAGAGGTCGCAAGTCCATACGGTTGCCTTTTCAGAGCCGTCTTTCAAGTTGACGTTGATCTCAATGTCTTCCAGTTCGAGGATTTCACTGGCCCTGGCCTCGTCAACGGTTTCTGGTTCGCCGTTGACAAGGACCTTGAGTTCCGGGCTGCCGTCGCTGGGGATGAAGGAGACACTGGTTCCGGCGGGGGTGATTGGAACACCGGAGTAGCCGATTGCACAGAGAATTCTTCCCCAGTTGGCATCCTTGCCATAGAGGGCAGTCTTGACCAAAGATGATGTGGAGATAGACTCGGCGATCTGTTTGGCCTTTTCATATGTTGGAGCACCGTTCACGTTGATGGTGACAAACTTGGTCGCTCCTTCACCGTCTCTGACCACCAATTTGGCGAGATCCTGTGAAAACTCGGTCACAATTGATTCCAGCGGCCCATAGCGAGCCGCGTTGTTGACGTCGATAGTTTCACCGCCTGCAGCACCATTGGCCAGGGCAGCGATTGTGTCGTTAGTAGAGGTATCACCATCAACACTGATCGAGTTGAAACTTCGCTCAGTAGCATACTTCAGTGCCTTGTTCAACGCCTGAGGGGTGACTGGAGCATCGGTCACAAAGAAGCCCAACAAAGTAGCCATGTTAGGATGGATCATACCGGCACCCTTAGCCAGGCCGGCAATCCGATAGGTATCAGACCCAATTTTAAACTCTCTAGACATGAACTTGGGGAAGGTGTCAGTAGTGCAAATGGCATTGGCACTATCCAACCACGATTGATGGTCATTGCCAATCTTTTTCGCCAATTCCGGAATTCCTTTCAAAATCTTATCAATCGGCAGCTTCTGACCAATCACACCAGTAGACATCACCAACGTACCCGGCTTCTTAGCTTCAACTGCCTCATCCGTAACCTGGGACATACTCCAGGCATCCTTCATTCCCTGATCGCCGGTGACAGCATTGGCATTTCCCGCATTGATAATAATAGACCGAATTCCCTCCCCCTGGGAGCCATCTAGAATCTTCTTGGACACCTGCACAGGCGCAGCCTTGAACTGATTGGTCGTAAACACAGCAGAGGCTGAACACGGCCGTTCAGACGAGATCAAACATAGATCCAATTGTGATCCATCCTTCTTCACCCCACAATGAATTCCCCCCGCCTTAAATCCCTCCGGATACGTCCCTGTTTTAGGAACAAACCTTTTTGCTTTATCCACATTCACCGTCGCAAGTCGCCTCACAAAGAAACGACTCCCGTTCACTCTAACCCCCGAACTTTTCATTTGATGGTTTTGTCACTCCAATTCTGACTCACCTACACACACTCCCAACCTCAACTCTGTGAAATCTTATCGATCTTCGGGTACGCCTCAAAACCTAACCCACGGCAGTTTTTCTGGGGGCACGCCCCCAGACCCCCAGGGCTCGCTTCGCTCGAGTCCATGGGTAGTGTTCTATTGCTTCTATTGGTTGAAACCTCGTAGAGCCATGGGGGTGCAAGGGGCTGGCGCCCTGCAAACCTAACCCAAGTGTGGTTTTCTGGGGATATGCCCCCAGACCCCCTGGGCTCGCTTCGCTCGATTCTATGGGTAGTGCTTATTCTTTCTATTCGTTGAAGCTTCGCAGAACCACGAGGTGCTGGGCTGGCAACCTACAAACCTACCCAGTAGTGCTGTTTTCTGGGGGCACGCCCCCAGACCCCCTGGGCTCGCTTCGCTCGAGGCTATTCATGGGTAGTGGTTTGTTGATACTTTCTGTTTGATGAAGCCTCGCAGAGCCACGGGGGATGCAGAGGACGGTCCACGCCCCCAAAACCCCTGGGTCCGCTTCGCGGAAGGCTACGAGTAAATGAAGCTACTGCATATACGGTTTACTGCAAAAAAAAAA
>JAJMDO010000209.1:0-15123 GCA_030573635.1 Blastobotrys ciferrii
CTCCCCACAGCTTTATCACGGACTAACGACTTTTCTGGGGGCACGTCCCCAGGCCCCCTGGGCTCGCTTCGCTCGAATTTTGGGCAGTGTTCTACTCTTCTCTTCGTTGAAGCCTCGCAGAGCCACGAGGTGCAGGGGGCCATTCCCCTGCAAACCTAACCCAAAGTGGTTTTTCTGGGGGCACACCCCAGAACCCTAGGGCTCGCTTCGCTCGAAGTTATGGGTTAGTGTTCGATGAAGCCTCGCAGAGCCACGGGGGTGCAGGGCGCTGGCCCCCTGCACACCTAACCCACTAGTGGTTTTCTTGGGGGTACGCCCCTAGGCCCTCTGGATATTCGTCTCATCTAATGAACCCCAGGGAGCCTCGCAGAGCGAATGTTTTTAGTTCTTTTTTTTAAAAAGAACAGACCCAACAATAGTTTTGGGTCGTTGAGGTTTTGTCGATTGTATGGGTAATGCAATTTTTGTAGGTTTTCTATTTACAGTTGGTAAGTTCAAACATTGTAAGGGGGTCTAGGAATGTGCATCTGGAAGATTTAGAAAGTGGCTGTGGTGGCTTTGGGAGTGGCGGTATTTCGTCGGTTTTGAGCCGCACGCGTGCTGGGACATTCTTAATTTTTCAGGCGGGTTCCATCGGGAGGATTTGTCAGCCAAACCACTTAGAGCGAAATGTTTAGTAGACAGTTCAGACAGGCTAGCAGCATTATTGCCCGAAGACAGTTCAGTTCTCGTTCTGGATCATATTCCTACAAGTCGCGTGCGTACATGCGACCGGCCGTCACTTTGGCAGTGCCCGTAGTGGGGTACTTGGGGTATTTGGCCACACGGGATCCTATCAAGAACGACGACAAAAAGTCTAGCAACGAGCCGGTTTTCGAGGAAATCTCTGAAAAAGACGTTCAGACCCCTGAGGCTCATTTGATAAAGTCGGAAGAGGTTGACGAGGCGCGAAAGGCAGCTTCGGAAGAGGGTTCGACTGAAAAGAAGGAAGGTGAGGAAGAAGCTCCACAGGGTGCTTTTAACCCAGAAACTGGTGAAATCAACTGGGACTGTCCATGTCTGGGCGGTATGGCCTACGGTCCCTGTGGCGAAGAGTTTAAGGCTGCCTTCAGCTGCTTCGTTTACTCCACTGAGGAACCAAAAGGAATCGAGTGTGTCGAAAAGTTCCAAAACATGCAAAACTGCTTCAGACAGTATCCTGAAGTTTACGCTGAGGAGCTCAGAGAAGAAGCTACTCCAGCCGATGATGCTGCCACTGAACAACAACAACAACAACAACAACAACAACAACAACAACAACAACAACAACAATCCCCTGCCCCACAACAAGAACAGTCTTCTCAATCAACAGAGTCTGCTTCTGATAAGAACTGAATAAACTTCTTGTCTTACTGTAAATAGCCATTGTAATATACTCACCTTAGACACTACAAAAGATTACACCTGGCTCCTCGCAAGTCGAGTGGTTTCCAAAGGTCACGAGAGTATTGTTCTTTTCCAGAAAAGAACCAAAAGCGTTAGCCCTGCGAAGTAATTAATATTCCTCATGCTACTCACATCAAAGCAACAGCCGAATTCTCGCGAATTTGCTGTGAGAATCAAGAGGTCTTGTGGGGACGAAGCATATCTAATGCTTTTGCCTCATTCTGGAAAAGAGAAACTAACGCTTTTGCTTCTTTTCTGGAAAAGTAGAGATCACCCGCCGAGATTTGAGGACCCATACCTTTTTGCGAAGCGGAACTAATGCTTTTGCTTCTTTTCTGGAAAAGAAGAGATCACCGATAGATAAGGAGGTTTCCTAGGGGGCACGCCTCCAGACCCCCAGGGTCGGCTTCGCCGAGATTTGGGGACCCATATCTTTCTGCGAAGCAGGACTATCGCTTTTGCCTCTTTTCTGGAAAAGAAGAGATCGTCCATAGATATAAGGAAGCTTTCTGGGGGTATGCCCCCAGACCCCTTGGGCCGGCTTCTTTTCTAGAACAGGAGCAAAATTTAGCTATGCAAGGCGTCGTATAGCATGCGCACATATATGCATGGATTTTAGCTGCGCGATATTCTATATTATCTCCGACCAAAGCGGGATAGAACCCTAGCTAGTAACAATAGATCTATACAAGTGTTGAACGCTAGCGTTGTTCTAGCTAAATATAAAAGTATCACCGTGGGGCCTCGGCCTGTTATGAAAACAGTTTCTGGTTTTGCATCATTCCTAACCTTCCGGAAAGTGGGTCCTAGCCACCTTTTACCAGTGTACAGCTTTAATGGACCACGCCGTACTTGGTAATGACGCATACCTGTTAGAAAGGAAGCCTGATCTCTTCAATGAATAAATTAGGTCATTAGTCTAGAATGGAGTTCATCTAACGAGATTGGTTCGTAAGAGGATCTGTCTTGTTTCGACTGGATCCATAGGACGTCATCTTCGAAATAGCACGTTAAACCGCCATGACCAGTGTGGCTTGGGCTGATTTTAAAGAGTGCGTATCCGAAAGATGGGTGTGCTTTTTTGAGCGAGATGAGGAATAGGTCATTGTTTGCACAAAAGTCTTCGACGACTTCTTTGAACGTGCTGACGAGGGCATCTTCTGGTTTTTTCTGGGGAACGTTGAGGTTGAGAGGTTCCTTTCTGGATGAGGCTTTGGCTGACTTGGTTGGACGATGTAGTTTGGATTCTCTCTCCGAGGGTTTCAGGTCTAATGCTGCGTTGATCAGATCGAGACCTTGTTTGAAGCCATGTTTTACAGCGGGGATTTCTCTTATGATATCAGGGAACCAGTCCTGCCACGCTTTGAACCAGGCAGATATTTCTGACGGTTTGCATTCCGGAGAAATGAGCCATTGATAAAGAACATCCAACCATTTCGGGAAGAATTGTTCCTCAAAAATCACTCCCAGAGTGCTTGGTCGCACAAAATCTCCCCACTTCACAACATGTTCTAATGGCGTTATGTCTTGATCTGCTGGATTTACAGTGAATTCCTTGCGCATGTAATCCCCCAATCTTGGCAATAAATGAGTCACTAGAAGGTTTTCCATGACATCAGTACCGAAGAGCTCTTTCCAAGACTCCAGACCTTCAATGGGGGATCCTTTTGACGGTCGCCAGCTGGCCAATAAGGAGCCAAACTTCCGCTTCACCTCGTCCACCACGTCGCTCATGCTGTCACCAAGATAGGGAAGCCATGGAAAGAGCCATAAATGTGGGGGTGAGATGGATCTGTTGTCGTTCTTTCTGGGTTTCCATTGCTCCACGGCTTGCTTGAGTCGCGGTACAATTACATGCAAAAGAAGCTGATTTCGAACCAGCTGTGGAAGTGTGTTCTCCCATTCCTCCAGTAGTAGGATAACTGAAGTAGGATGCTCTACATCCCACTCAGTGGACAGATATGCCCGAACCTTTGGTAACCACAGCTTGTACATCATTGTATCAAACAAACTAGCGCGTTTGTTGAGTTTGCCACCATTCAAAATGGTTCGCAATCGAATAAATATATCCCGGAACATGGTGGGGTTTTCTATCGGGTTCCAGTCCTTCATCTTGTTTTCCAGCAAAGGGTATAATGCCGCCACTGCCACACGGTCCAAATTGTACTGTTTAACCTCTTCCACATACTCCACCTGCAGTCTATCTAGTAAATCCACAACGGTCTTTTCGTCATCCCCATCCTTCTGAATATCCTCAACAACACCAATAACGCCACGAAGACGCGAAATCTCCAAGAGCGTCGAGTCCAGTTCCCCCTCCACGCGATCATATTGCATGGATGTATGTTCCTTTCGTCTTTGTAGTGTTTTCCATTCGACAGACATCTGATCTAGTTGACCACGTGCCTTATCATAGGTAGCCAGAGCATCAAAGTTAGAGCCAGACGGGGTCACAGTACCAGAGCTCACCTCTGACATATCCTCTAAGACTTGACCACCCTCCTGTCGCGTCATATCAATGATATGTTTAAACCCACTAGGAACATGCAATCCCTCCTCCTCCATTTCCTGCATGGTTTTATATATATTCTTAGGATCCCTTTTCCGGGTCGGCTCGGCAACGTCGCTCTTATCCTTCTTCGTCGTCTTCTTTTTGTCTTCTTTGATACCATGCCGCTCCTTCTCTTGTCGGGTCTTTTCATCGACGCCACCCAGCCCTAGCTTCGTAGGTCTCAGCTTCTGTTCAATTGGTTGCACTATACCTTTCCCTTCAGCGCCCAATCCTTTTCCGGCTTTATATCCCATTTTGGCCATCAGTTTGGCACCAATACCATATCGTTCGTTATGTACGTGATCCGGCTTTCCCACATCATCCTTCCGTCGGGAATTCTCATTCTCCTCTTTTTCACCTTTCTCTTGGCTCCGTTCATCTACATCCTGATCGAGTGTTTCCGTCCCCGCGTTCACAAACGAACTCATATACTTGCTTGTTGTACCACTCGATCCGCCACTAACAAACGAGCTCATGAATTGATTCATAGAGCCAAAACCGCCCCCATCCTCTTCATCACTGTCACTTTCATCCATCAGTCTCCGCTTCTTAAATGGATTCTCAAACCCTTCTCCCCCAGAATCCTCCGATGAGCTCATGAAAAACTGTAGCTGATTAAACCTCAGAAATCGAAGGTCCCAACTCTTAAAAGTCACGTGCATACATGCCCCACGACCCCCTAATGGGCCCCTATATCCTAACCCACAACTGAATTCTGAGGGCACGCGCCCCAAGCCCGCTTTGCTCGAGATTGTGGGTAGTGTTTGATTCTTTCTATTCGTTGAAGCCCCGCAGAGCCACGGGAGTGCAGGGGGCTGCCCCCTGCAAACCCTAACCCAAATATAACACTGGGGGCACGCACCCAGACCCCCGGGGCTCGCTTCGCTCGAAGCTATGGGTAGAGTTCATTCTTCCTGAATGTTGGAGCCTCGCAGAGCCACGGGGGTGGAGGGGGGCTGGCCCCCTGCAAACCAAATCCACAATTGATTTCTTTTCTGAGAGTACACCACAAGTTCCCTAAGCTCGCTCCATTTGAGGCGGTGGGTAGTGTTTATACTCGCTATTCATTGAAGACTCACAGAGTCACGAGGATGCAGGGGACTGTCCTTAAGGTTGATTTTTGGAAGCAAGGTGATTTAGGGCCTTTTTTTTCGGGGGATCGGTTTACCGACGTGGGAAGTGGACCTTTTTTACCCTTTAGCTCGAGGGTTTAGTTGGGAGCTCTGGCACGGGGAAGTGGAATCCACACCATTTAGGAGAGATCCGAGGAGGAGAGAATGAGTGGACAGAACGGAGCTCAGCAGGGAAACCTGAGTGGTGGCGGTAGCGCTGCTCCGAGCTCACAGTTACAGGTTCAACAGGATAGAGATAAGGACAAGTATAAATACAAGCTAGAGATCCAGCAGATGATGTTTGTTTCCGGGGAGACAAACGACCCCCCACAGGAGACCACATCGTTAATAGAGGATATTGTCCGGGCACAGGTTGTAGAGCTGTTACTTCAGGCGTCACATTTGGCATTGAAACGAGGTGCACGGTCGATAGCTGTGGAGGATCTGATTTTCTTGATTCGACACGACAAAGCCAAGGTGAACCGGCTAAAAACGTATCTGTCGTGGAAGGATGTTCGAAAGAATGCAAAGGACGATGGTGGTGTTGAGGGTGCTGATCTCATTGATGATGGTGGCCTGATGTCGTCTGAGGCATCCAAAAAGCTGTACAAGAAAAGTAAAATTAAGCTTCCATGGGAGCTTCAGTTCATGTTTTCAGAACAGCCATTGGAGGAGAACGAGGATGATAATGAAGAGGATGCCGCAGAAATCGAGGCTAATGTGGCTACAATGCAGCGACTAAAAACGGCCGATGACCGAACCAGAGACATGACAAAGGAGGAATACGTCCACTGGAGCGAATGCCGACAGGCCAGCTTCACGTTTAGAAAAGGTAAACGGTTCAGAGAATGGGCAGGCATACCTCATTTAACCGACTCCAAGCCTCACGATGACATCATTGATATCCTCGGCTTCCTCACTTTTGAAATTGTTGCAACTCTGACGGAGGAATCTCTCAAGGTAAAGGAAGCCGAAGAAGAGCTTGAGGCTCGCAATGGAAAGAACCCTAAGAAACGCAAACGAGAACGACACCTTTTCGATGGTCCTGATGAAGATCAGAAACCTATAATGGCTCGGCATGTACAGGAAGCCTATCGACGTTTCCAGCTTGTCAAGCCCAAAAACAGAGCTATGAGGGGTTATACTGGTGGCCTCATTAACCTCAAAACTCAAATTATTTAACTTATTTAATATTACCCGTATCCCACCCAGAAGTGTTTTTCTTGGGGGCACGCCCCCGGGCCCCGCTGGGCTCGCTTCCCTCGAAGGTTTGGATAGTGAACTATTCTTTCTATTCGTTGAAGCCTCGCAGAGCCACGGGGGGTGCAGGGGGCTGGCCCCCTGCAAACCAGAACTCAGAAGCATTTTGGGTACTCAGTGTTTTCTAGAAAACTTTTTTTATACTCATTAAAATCGTGACCATCGAATTGGGACGGTTTTTACTACGTCGTTCAAGTCTTCATCATCACAATCGAGATGGCGCTGGTGGTCGTTAACACCCAGGGCGGCGTAGGAGCGCCTGGTTGACCGTGAATGCTCTTGACCAAGAGAGGCCAATCGTTCAGTTTTGTTGTTTTCATGCTGAATTTCTGATCGGGCCATTCTGCGAACAAAAGGTGCAATTTCCGTAGTTAGAGTGCTTCCCTGAGCACAGTCGATGCTGTTAAGATTCCCCGCGCCCTGTGGTGGGTAAGATGCAAAAAAGAGTGTGTCCCGAAGGTTTTGTGTGTACTTGCACTTGTTGCAGGGCACGTCGGGTTCTGGGATCGGGGTGTTGTTTAGTAATTCGAGATGACATTGTGTTTCAAATGGAAGTGGCTCTGTTTTAAGCGGCATTTCGCTTGTGTATTCTGCTGTAGTTTTGTCTGCCTCATCGGGGTCGGGCTGTTCAAAGGCAGAGTAGACGGTGTTATGGAGAACATCGGCAGTGGAGAGAAGTTCAGGATCTTGGGGAAGCTCATTAGAATATGGGTTGTAGTTAGTAGAGACGTGTTCATCTTTACTGACGGCACGAATAGGACCCAGCCTTTTTCGTTCTTCACTTGTTATGAACCACTCTACTCCCGACTTTTTGCCGCCAATGCCCATTTGGCACCAGAACTGAAGCGACGTGAGAGCCCTTCGGAGATCTCTGTTGCAAGAGTTCACCAAGGTGACAAGAGTGTCGCGATCTAGAAGATGCCCCTCGCTCAAGGCAACAAGAAAAAGAACGTCTGCTTGGAGTTGTGTTGGTGCAGGAACAAACTCTAGAACATGAGCCTTTTCTTCAAGAACGGCTCGTGGAATGGTGTTAAGATCATTGCAGGTTAGGATGATGGGACGCTTGGAGATTTCCGTTAACCGGTCAAGACCACTCCAAAAAGACCTTTCATCAGAATACAGCACATCAACCTCTTCTAACAGGATAACACTGTCCTGATTTTTGCTACGATGGTTTGAATGGACCAATTGTGATTTTACCATCCCCTCCAGAATGTCTAACAACTCCTTACCAGATCGTTTCGTGCTCGGGTTGATTTCGAAAATGTATGCATTCAGCTCTTGGCCAGCTGCATAGACTGCAGTGGTTTTTGCAGCTCCAGACGGTCCATGGAGGATCAGATAGTTTGCTCGTTCCACAGGAGGCGGTGTGGCTGACTGTTCATCTTCCGTCTCCTCTTCATCCACAATGAAGCCATCCAAGTCATCGTCGTAATCATCATTCCGGCGTTTCCCCAAAGAGCTAGACAAGGGGCGAGCTTTCTTTGCAGCGATGATTTGCTGCTTCATCCATTCTCGGAGGCTGAAGGCATTGTCATTACCAGTCACTACCTCCGACGTTTCATGCGGAGCATATTTCATGCACCAGCTTTGCGATTCAGAAGTGTGTCTGTCAAATGCCTTCAAGTCACCAACAGACGATAGTATATAGGTCAGCATATCTTGGCTCTTGGAATCAATAGACTCATAAGCCAAGTTAGCTATTTGGTACGGTTTCATAAACAGTCGTTCTGCTCGTTTAACTTTTGTGGCTTCTTTTCCCTTTGCCGCCTGATATTCATTTGCAACAACATTCTCCTCATCATTAATTCGTATATTGCTCCGTCGACGTTTCCCCTTGCCCTTGTTCAGCACCACTTGCGACGTGTGCTTCTCGCCATCAATACCTCGCACATGTTGAACTTTTGGCCAAGGAGTCTCCAATTGCACTTGTTTTGAGAAGGACGGCGATTTCGGACGGTCTGATGCAGCTTGTCGTGTACGTTTCGCAAAGAATGGATGCATGGGTTTCGAGGGATCAGACGCTGAGTGAATTGACGGTTTGGGTTTCGGCGAGCTTTCTTTCGCTGAATCATCAGGTTTGGCGCCATTAATTGACTCACACTGTTGATCCTCTGACTTGGCCACCTTTTTTCTCTTCAAAAAGAAGGGATGAATAGGCTTATCCTCATCTTTCTGGTAGTGTTTCAGCGAAGTTAGCCTTCTCCCTTCATTACTGCTTTCTTTGCTAACACCCTTCAATTTATCCGCAGAAAGCTTTAAGGTTACCTTATAACTCAGTGGACCCTCCTTCTCCGCCTTTTGCTTCTTGAAAAACGGATGAATTGGACGCTTCTGAGCTACACTCGACTTCTCCTTCGGCAACTTTAACTTCACAATATAACTCTTCTGTTCCTCTTCCTCTTCCTCCTCCCCATCACCTTTCTTCACCTCCTCATCCTCCCCCTTCAGGCCCTGCACACCCCACAAACTATAAAGCGTGGTAGGGGCCCTTGATTTCATAAATTATTCCACAAATCGACAAGTCGCAAGAATCAAACGCGTGGTGATCTCCAACCACGCGTTGTGTCGCGTTTCATTAATCTACACCAAAATCGCCCGATCCTAACCCAGATTTTGGCTTGACTGGGAGGACCTCCGCAGACTTACTGGGCTCGCTTCGATCGAGACTATGGATATTGCTAATTCTTTCTATTCGATAATACCTTGCAAATCCTGGCCCACAAGGCTTTCTTGGGGGCAAGCCCCCAGACTCCCTGGGCTCGCTTCGCTCGAGGTTATGGGTAAAGTATTATTCTTTTTATTAGTTGAAGCCTCCCAGAGCCATGAGCGGCAAAAGCTTGGACCCTACAAATCTAATCCAGAAATGTCTTCTCTGGGGACATGCTCCAGACACCCTAAGTTCGCCCCACTCGAGCTTTTGGGTAATGTACTATTCTTTCTTTTCATTGAGGGCTCATAGACCCAGAGGGGCGCAGGGGGTTCAGCACCTATAACCCAGGTGCATCTTTCTGGGACTCGCCTCCAGGTCCCCAGGGCTCGCTTCGCTTGAGAATATAGGTACTTCTTTCTATTCGCAGAAGCCTCGCAGAGCCACGGGGGTGCAGGGGGCTGGCCCCCTGCAAACCTAACCCACAAATGATGTTGTGGGGGCGTACCGGTTTTGCAGTGGGTCAGCCCCTGCACCCCGTGGCTCTGCGAGGCTTCAACGAATAGAAAGAAACGAACATTACCCAGAACCCGAGCGGAGCCAGCCCAGGGGGTCTGGGGGCGTGCCCCCAGAAGCTAGTACTAGGTTTAGGGTACAGAAAAGTAAGCGGAATGCCGGTTATCGGAGGGCCGATAAGGGCGGCGATCAGTGGGAAGACGCATGCAACTGAAAGCCGTTAAAGCAGATAGATAGATATATGGAGCAGAACGACGACGGGGAGTCTGGAGATAGGCTTGAGGGGTGGTTTAGAGAGGCTCAGCAGTCATTAGGGCTGGCTGGGCCGATTTGTACCGAGGCCAATGCTCTTGTTAGCACATCTCGGAGGCAAATTGAGCAGGCAACCGTGCTATGGGCCCAGGTGACATTTCTTCGGGAGGCGATAAACGAGCAGTTGGAGATGATGCGGACAGTACAGTTGTCGCTTGAGGAGTCTCAGGAGAGGGGGAACGAAGAGTTAGAAAAGAGCATCGAGGACTTGAGGGGGATGGAGGAATCGCTGGAGGCATCGTTGAAGAACCTGCAGAGAACTGAGGTCGACAAGGCGTTTGGACATGAGACGGGGAAGAGTCTACGAAGCTTTGTTTTTGAGGATGGCATTGGCAAGTTGAAGAAGACGGTTGCGACGGTGGTAGAGAATAGCAAATCGACCCAATTGGATGTGTCCAAGGACATCAAGGGACTAGGACAGGACATCAAGGCTTTGAGTGAAAACATGGTATCAATGCAGGACTTGAAGGGAGAAGACCTCGAGACGGCTCGTAAGGGAGCCGATGTGATTGCAACTAACGCACACGCAATGGCGACCTTGTTAGAATCCCTTGCTCGTCATTACGATCAGTGTTTAACTGCAGTTGAGATGAAAAAGAGCCCTGAGTCGGCTGAGGGGCTCGACGAGTTGTTGAAGGTTTTGGAAAACGACTCACAGCAGGTAGAGGATGTGGTGAATGAGCTTTATGAACGAAGAAAGGCTATTGAGACCTCGGAACGATCCGTCTCTGATGTTTATGAAAACATGCAGCAAAAACATGGGGAAATCGTTCAGTTCTTCGATAAATTGAGCGAGTTCACCAAAGTGGAGCTCCCAAAACACCTCGCCACACTCGAAGCATACTCACAAAAACAGAAGGGCCATGTAGAGGAGATATTCCGGCTGGTGCGCGAGCTGTCGTCTCTGGTAGAGTACTATGACATGTTTTTCAACAGCTATCATGCCCTGGTGCTGGAAATTGGCCGCCGCTCCCGCGCCGAACGAAAGCTTGAGTCTATTGTCAACGACATGAGCAACACCCTGTCCCGCCTGCATCAAGAAGAACTCGACGCTAGGAAGGCCTTTATAGATGATCGTGGCGATTATCTCCCCAGTGACCTGTGGACTGGCTTGACCGAATACCCACCTCAGCCAAAGATCGAGTTTAGCAAAGCCACAAAACTGCCCCCCGTCAGCGAAGACTCGGTCCAAAAGGCTCGAAACGAAGTCAAGCTATGACGACGCCAATTAACACCGCATTTATTTATTCTTCCGTATATATATCACCTTCCTGCATGTATTTATATTCATCACTATCTTTATTACCATATATCTATATATCCGGCTAGAAGTGATTTTTCCGGATCTGAGGCAGGCCCTGCAACGTATACGTACCTTTAAGCGCTATAGCTAGTGCTTTCCCAAGACCACCCAGAAAACAACAACTAGCTGGATTAGAATTGCAGGGGGCCGGCCCCCTGCACCCCCGTGGCTCTGCGAGGCTTCAACGAATAGAAAGAAGGAACCACAACCCGTAACCTCGAGCGAAGCGAGCCCAAGGGTCTGGGGGCGTGCCCCCAGAAAAAGCCACTTGTGGGTTTGGATTGCAGGGGGCCGGCCCCCTGCACCCCCGTGGCTCTGCGAGGCTTCAACGAACATAAAGAAGGAATCACAATCCGTAACCTCGAGCGAAGCGAGACCAGGGGGTCTGGGTCCTGCCCCAGAAACTACAACTGGGCTAGTTTTTGCAGGGGGCCAGCCCCTGTACCCCCGCAGGATCATATATAGGTGTTTGTTGAATAAGTCGATGGATGCGCATATAGAATTGTATGCTCCGAATTAAGCAGAGCGCTAATACATTTCGCTCCTTCGTCTGGAAAAGGAGAATACAATATCAGTTACGTTAGGGTTAAATTTTGGAATGACACCATTGCTTTTTGAAGAGAGCGGTAGAAGTTGGGTCCGTGAGAAATTGATTTAGAGTTAGCGGTAGCAGGTGCAGTCGCGGTTCATAAGTCCGGTGCATTTTCCAAATTCGTAATTCAGGGAGACGCAGAGCAAATTGCAGTTATGCTTGTCTGGGCAAGATGCTCTCTTCTCCAACTCCGTGGGAGCGGCATTGACGGAAGCAACTACGGTGGCAATTGTGGCAACAATGGAGAGAAGATTCATGGCAGGAAGTAGATTTCTTTTACACGACATACTACTGGCACGGGGACCTATTTTATAGACATCCTGATACCATAAGTTTTGGCTAGACCTCTGGTCTTAAACATGTCTCAGATATTCTGCTGCTGAAACCCCTGAATAAAGCCGCCAGAAGAATATCTTGCGGACAAGCTGTAGAGTACGCCGAATGACCTTCTGACACGTAAAGAAAAGAAAATTGGCTATTTTAGGCAAAGTAAGGAAATTACTTGCCCTCTTTGCGACCTGGAAGCAACCTAGCACTCAGTAATCAGAACACGGGGTTCAATGTAGACATCACCAGAGGTCACTATTGGACCAATTGTCATCAGCTTCTTGGAGACACACCTCCGAAAGTTATGCCACAGCAAAGTTACAGTTGCAACCAGACAGAATTGCTGCAACCTAAGATTCCGTCGTAGTGCTCGTTGTATTGTGTTACAGATATTATTTTCATATTTTCCATTTCTACTCGTAGTCATTGACATGCCCATCGGAGTTAGCAACGCTACAACATTGGTTCTTTGTTAACAGATTAAGAGTCACAGTGAGGTCACCGATTTTTGTGAGTGCAGAATCTGGGGATAAGTTTATGCAGAACATTGTGCTCTAAAACCGAAGGCGGCAAAATTAATTGGCTTTTTAATTTGGTTGCTTTAATCAGTTTGTTGGTAGCCTATATAATTGCTTGGACCTGATATTATTCCTTATCATTATGCATCATCCATCACACCACCTGGCCCCCTGTGTCGGATTCACATCTCGAATAATATCAAGCCTCCCAAGCGCTTTTCCGATCGGCTTCCAGGGCCATTCACTCAGACTTTAGTGTGTATTCCGTGTTATTTTTACCCTAATAAGTCCCTCAGAGCCAATGCTTTTGGATCTTTTTTAAAAAAAGAATGATATCAACCGCCCCGTAACAGCTTTTCCCGTTGTATACCCCTGGCGTAAACTACTGCTGTTATAGCAGGTAGTGACTGAAACCATGTTTGTTAAACTGCTTATAATCTGGACACAGATGCAGAACCTTGTTGCGCCGAACCTTACTTTTTACAGCTTATTATTCAATAAGGCTGAGCTCAACCTACAAAGCAGTGTATGACTGCAAGAAAGTACCATAGACCTGTTACAATCTTCCTCTAGCTACCTACAGACGGCAGGATACATGCAATTAAAGCCACTGTAGTAAACTAACGCTTTCCTGGCAATAGTTAAGAGCCGTATATTGTACCCTAACTTCGGGCCAAAAGCGCCTCAATTCAACCACTTAGAACGGATAAAAACAAATAACAGCCTAACTAGAGGCTCTATTCATCCCCAGCTCAAGGATGCAACTTCCGCCCCGATTGATTAGTATCATTCCTTTTTAACAAAAGAATCCAAAGCATTAGCTCTGCGATGCTAACAGTGGAAACCAGATAGCCGACACGGGCGTCTGGACCCAGGGGAATGCCCCCAGAAAAAACTCACTTGTGGGTTAGGATTGCAGGGACCTGCCCCCCGCACCCCCGTGGCTCTGCGAGGTTTCATCGGATAGAAACAGCTGAACACCACCCAAGACCTCGAGCGAAGCAAGCCTAGGGGATCTGGGGGTGTGTCCCCCAGAAAACACAACCCGGGTTAGGTTTGCAGGGGGCCAGCCCCCTGCACCCCCGTCGCTCTGCGAGGCTCCAACGAATAGTAAGAAAAGAACACTGCCCATAACTTCGAGCGAAGCGAGCCCTGGGGGTCTGGGGGCGTGCCCCCAGGAAACCACTCCTGAACTAGGTTTGCATTCCCGTGGCCCTGAGTGACTTGATTGAATAGAAAAAAAAAGTTGTGCGAAGTGTGAAAAAGCGTTCTTTTCATTCTACTGAAAACAGAATTGGGCTATTTCGGTTTTCTAACTTCTGCAGTGTTACCATACTTCAGCCAAGGGACTCGAATCGAGTTAAGACCATGCAGATGTATGCATATATACACTAGTAAACTATAGCCATGCTCGGATTGATTCAAAGCTGACAGGCAGATGTTAGACATGCATGCATGGGTCTTACCTGCAGGGTGTGGACAGACACGCGCGCATATACGCGCGCACGATCAGATCGGAATTAAGCGAAGCGAGATCTGGATCTCGTAACTAGAGCCAATCACAGCAGCAGATCCCACATGGTGATCGACACCATCACAACAACAAACAACCAACGGTCACGTATGATAGATCTACGTGTGTGGGCCCTTTCACAGCAGCTCCAATTAATTTCAGAGCCCACCTAAATCCACCTATCTGACAGTATTCTTCCTTCCAACAACTAGCATAAAGCGTTGCTTCCGCTTCGCACAACACCCAAACCCCCGCGAAGGGGAACCATTCGTCTAGCTAGTAGTACCCTTCTTTTTCCAGAAAAAGAAGCAAAAAGCGTTTGTTCTGCTTCGCAGAAGGCTTTCATCGACCCAAAATTCCACGAAGCGGAACTACGGAGGTCTGGAAGCTAGCCCCAGCAACATCCGTCTAGTCGTATTCTTCTTTTTCCAGAAAAAGAAACAAAAAGCGTTTGTTCTGCTTCGCAGAAGGCTTATATAGGCCCGACCTTCCGCGAAGCGGACCCACGGGGGTCTGGGGGCTGGCCCCCAGGTATTATCCGTCTAGTCGTATTCTTCTTTTTCCAGAAAAAGAAGCAAAAAGCGTTTGTTCTGCTTCGCAGAAGACTCATATAGACCCAAACTTCCGCGAAGCGGACCCACGGGGGTCTGGGGGCTGGCCCCCAGGAATATCCGTCTAGTCATATTCTTCTTTTTCCAGAAAAAGAAGCAAAAAGCGTTTGTTCTGCTTCGCAGAAGGCTTATATAGATCCAAATTTCCGCGAAGCGGACCCACGGGGGTCTGGGGGCTGGCCCTCAGAAAACCATTCGTTCAGTAATATTCTAGCTTCTTTTTCTAGAGAGAAGCAAATAGCGTAGTTCTGCTTCACAGAAGGGCTATACAGACCCATTTACATTTAATCAGTTTATTATATAGACCCAACCTTCCGCGAAGCGGAACCACGGGGGTCTGGGGGCTGGCCCCCAGAAAACCATTTAACTTGTTTGGTAACATTCTTCCTTTTCCCGAAAAAGAAGCAAAAAGCGTTTGTTCTGTTTCGAAGAA
>JAJMDO010000209.1:15223-33336 GCA_030573635.1 Blastobotrys ciferrii
AAGCAAAAAGCGTTTGTTCTGTTTCGAAGAAGGGTTATATATACCCAACACCTTCCGCGAAGCGGAACCACGGGGGGCTGGGGGCTGGCCCCCAGAAAACCTTTAATCAGTACTAATTCCAGATAAAAGAAGCAAAAAGCGTTGTTGTTGTTGTGCTTCGCAGAACGGGGGGCCCTGGCGGGGGGGGTTTGTTTGGGGGGATGTCCCCAAGGGAGGAAAATAAAGTTTAAAAGAGTATATGTATTCAAATAATGTGTTGGGAGAGTTGGTAGAGAGTAGGGGGGCTGGATGATTAGTTGCAGACGCATTCGGACTTGAGGAAGCCAGCGCAGGAGCCGTCGGACTTGCCAATGTCCTTGCAGTGGTCGACGCATTGTTCGGGGTCGAGGGGGCAGGCGAAGCGCTTAGCGAGGTAGCGGCCGGTGCCGCGGCTGGGCGGCATGACGGGGGAGGCCAGTGCGGTGGCCGCAAACAGAGCAGTCAGAGCAGCAGTGAACTTCATGACAGATAAAAAAGACGTTGCAGCTGCATCGCGGATCCCCTCCCTTTTTATATTCTGGCCGCAGTGCAAAAAATCTCCGCAGCTTGCAGATCCGGTTGTCTATCCCTTCCAACCTCCGCCGCCGCCCCGTGCTCACATCTACACATCCGCACAAACAAAAAAACAAATTATATACATCCCAGCTCCGACCCTGTTTCTCGGCACACACACACACCCCCAGACCCCCTGTCGTAGGCCTGGTTCTCTGGGGGCACGCCCCCAGACCCCCTGGGCTCGCTTCGCGAGGTTATGGGTAGTGTTCTATCGTTTCTATTCGTTGATGCCTCGCAGAGCCACGGGGGTGCAGGGGGCTGGCCCCCTGCAAAAACCCTAACCCAGACGGTATTCTGGGGGCACGCCCCCAGACCCCCGGGGCTCGCTTCGCGAGGTTATGGGTAGTGTTCTATCGTTTCTATTCGTTGATGCCTCGCAGAGCCACGGGGGTGCAGGGGGCTGGCCCCCTGCAAAAACCCTAACCCAGACGGTATTCTGGGGGCACGCCCCCAGACCCCCGGGGCTCGCTTCGCGAGGATATGGGTAGTGTTCATTTCGACTCTATAATAAACTGATTAAATGTCAAAATGTTAGTGTTCATTTCTTTTTACTCGTTGAAGTCTCGTAGTGCCACTGTGGCGCACAGTATTGATCCTAGCCCAGAAATGCTTTCTGGGGGCACCCCCCAGACCCCCTGGGCTAGCTTCGTTCGAGGCTATGGGTAGTGTACCATTCTTTCTATTCGTTGAAGCCTCGCAGAGCCACGGGGGTGCAGGGGGCTAGCCCCCTGCAATCCTAACCCAGATGTAGTCTTTCTGGGGGCACGCCCCAGACCCCCTGGGCTCGCTTCGCGAGGTTATGGGTACTGTTTTTTCCTTTCTATTCGATGAAGCCTCGCAGAGCCACGGGGGTGCAGGGGGCTAGCCCCCTGCAATCCTAACCCAGTAGTGCATTTTCAGAGCTCGCTTCGCTCGAAGTTATGGGTTTGTGTTCGATGAAGCCTCGCAGAGCCACGGGGGCGCAGGGGGCTGGCCCCCTGCAAATTCGTTAAGGCCTCGCTGAAAAAAGAACAAGACGATTGTAAGTAGGGGGATAGCAATATTGCGATGGCTCGTCTTTGTTCTTTATAAGCGTTAAACCCTGTAAAGTGGAACCAGGGGGTTGGAAAGTGTGGTAACCGTATTCTTGTTCCGGAGGAAGAAGCAAGGTGTGAGGTGGAGAGAGAGAGGGGGGGGGTCTGGGGGCTGGCAATTACGTAAGCAGCTGTAGGGAGAGGGTTTGTTTGGGAAAAAAAGAAAGAAGCAGACGTTATCGGGATATGCATTGCCAGCTGCATGCAGCTCAACGAGTGTGACATACTCGAAGTAGACAAAGCCGTTAACCGGGTTCGAGGTAGCGCAGGAGCTGGAATTTGGCGGAATATCCCAGAATTAGGACTGTTTATGGTTATATATATAGGGCCTAAGAGCGAGCGTTGATTGTTTAAGGTGTTCTAGGTTAATTCAATTTGAATTTGTGCGTGGTGCATGCATGGGCCCAGTTTTCCCCCGCGTGCGCGCAGTGCGTGGGGGAAAAAGAAAAGACACGTAAGTGGCATGATGAGACACAAGGGTGCTTGTTTCGCAGGGGCGACGCTTAAACTATACAGCACACAGGACTATATTATATAACAACACACGGTAGTTATGGCCGGGGTCTAGTATTCTCTGCTGCCGCAGAGCATTAGATCTCCGTCCGCGCTGCGCAGATCAGATCGGCGCACGCCGTTTGGTGATCCTAACGCAGCGAGCGAGCGACCGACAGCTCGCCCACATACAGGCCCTACGACCACCGGCCGCATGCATCCCCACCCGTCGACCTCGGCGCCCGTGCCGAGCGCGGGCTCCGTCTACTATATATAGGGGGCCCATGCAGCTCGGACCCATCTGTCTTTTCCGGCCCGAGAACAAATATTAAATGATTATTCACACCGCCCCGCGCAATGCGCGTACATACAGGGTTCATTGAGACACCTCCTTTCCCAGCGATCGGCACCTTTGCAGCTGCTAACTAGCCAACGTTTAGCCTCTTTTGCTACTCTTACGCCCCCCAGACCCCGTAGGCTCGCTTCGCTCAAGGCAATGAGTGTTCAAAGAGACCTCGCAAGCCTGGTGTGGTTTCTTCTGGGGGAACGCCCCCAGACCCCCTGGGCTCGCTTCGCTCGAAGTTATGGGTCAGTGTTCACTTCTGTTTAAGCGCCGGCAGTGTTAACCCAGAACTGTGTTTTGCTGGGGGCACGCCCCCAGACCCCTGGGCTCGCTTCGCGAGGTTATGGGCATGTATTCGATGAAGCCTCGCAGAGCCACGGGGGTGCAGGGGGCTGGCCCCCTGCAAACCTAACCCGGTTGTTGTTTTCTGGGGGCACGCCCCCAGACCCCCTGGGCTCGCTTCGCGAGGTTATGGGCATGTATTCGATGAAGCCTCGCAGAGCCACGGGGGTGCAGGGGGCTGGCCCCCTGCAAACCTAACCCGGTTGTTGTTTTCTGGGGGCACGCCCCCAGACCCCCTGGGCTCGCTTCGCGAGGTTATGGGTATGTATTCGATGAAGCCTCGCAGAGCCACGGGGGTGCAGGGGGCTGGCCCCCTGCACACCTAACCTAGTAGTTGTTTTCTGGAGGCATGTGCCTGGACACCCTGGGCTCGCTTCGCTCAAGGTTATGGTGGCTGTTTTCTTCTTGGCAAGGATTTCGGGGTATAAATCAGGTAAGTAAGTTCCAGTACTCACGGATTGCGGAATAACAAGCCTTCTTTATAAAACCAATATGCTCGGACTCAATCCCTGTTTAGAGGCGATAATCCTACCGAGTATTGCGTTCTCTGCCGCTAGATTGACGAATTGGTTGTCAGGATACAAATAAGTGATTGCTGAAAATTGGTCCATCATTCATTTTCATACTGGTGGCTTGTATTAGCTTTGATATTTTCTTCGAGCGTTGTGGAAAGTTATTCCCTCCTTCTTTTGGTGGTATACATCCGTTCCATTGTTTGGTCATCTTGCACAATTGCTTTCTGGTTGGCTTCGGAAGGGCAATTACATTTGCACGGGCCATGGGTTTCAGAAGCGCCCATCAGATCCTGAAGTAATTGTTTGAAGCCGTTAGCATATAATAAATGCATAATTTCAGGTGGAAAAGACATAGGGCTTTCAGTTGACTGAGCATTAAAGACAATAGAATCCCATTCCTCAGCTCCGGTTTTGCAAGCACTGTTTATTAAGTCAAGCTGACTAAGATATTCCTCCATGTTTCTCTAAGATTACATTTCTTTGTTGTTTCTTTTATCCGCATCACCTGGAGAAATCCCCTTCTTGTCATTGAGTTTGATTACTACAGTACCGAGCTTATTGGTCCTCTTTGCGTACTCTTTAACAGTTTCCCGTTCAGCAGAACACATCTTACATATCCAACTTGAACTGCCCATTATACTAGAAATTGCCTACATGTCACCAATAAAAAACCCCAGATGGACGTTTATGACCGCTTTATTTCCGCATCCATTAATTCCCATAGACATTTCGACCATGTCGTTTAAAAGTGGTCCCAGAAATGACCATTTTACCTTATTGCAATAAGCAATTTTTTGGAACTATCATAGCAAAACCACACATTTCTCAGGAGCTATTATAAATGAAATGATGGTAATTGTCTCTTTCAGAATTGCACACACTGCACAGTTGATGGTGAGCAAAATGCCCGCAATAGCTACGCAATGGTTTGAACAGTGAAAGACTTTTCGAACATCAGGACTCCATTCGCCGTCAATACCCACTGTCGCTGGAATTGGGACTAGCGATCCTTTTTCGATTCGTTTGATAACTTTATCATGTAGTTGGTTATATCAGAGTCTTCTTTACAGACTAACCAATAACCTGCATAAGTATGCCATTGCTTATTTAGTCCGTTGACAGGGCTTCCATCAGCTACGGAACCAATAAAGGCCTACTCAACCGATTTTTGGGATAACGGTTGATTCTCATTCCTCTCCTTTGCTGTCCAGTCTACTCCCCAGCCATTTTGAGTGAAAAGTTTTGTGCTTTCAACAGTTTCTTCGCTGTTGCTTTCCAACGCATCATAGGCGTCCTCAAACCCTCCCTTCCATCAGCACTGCGTCATCCTTCATCCACCCGATTGTGAGCGCTATAGCCTGCAATATCTCCAAATTAATATTTAATTCTTCCACACAGTCGTTTTGCAATTTATCACACAACCCAACCTGGTAAGTTGACGCGTGCCCTTAAAAGCTCTTCGGAAGGACTGCAGGGGGCCAGCCCCCTGCACCCCCGTGGCTCTGCGAGGCTTCAACGAATAGAAAGGAAAAAACAGTACCCATAACCTCGCGAAGCGAGCCCGGGGGGTCTGGGGGCGTGCCCCCAGAAAGACTACATCTGGGTTAGGTTTGCAGGGGGCCAGCCCCCTGCACCCCCGTGGCTCTGCGAGGCTTCATCGAATACATGCCCATAACCTCGCGAAGCGAGCCCAGGGGGTCTGGGGGCGTGCCCCCAGAAAGACTACATCTGGGTTAGGTTTGCAGGGGGCCAGCCCCCTGCACCCCCGTGGCTCTGCGAGGCTTCATCGAATACATGCCCATAACCTCGCGAAGCGAGCCCAGGGGGTCTGGGGGCGTGCCCCCAGAAAAACTTCTGGGCTAAAAACAAACGACTACCCCTATCCTCGCGAAGCGAGCCCAGGGGTGGTCTGGGGGCATGCCCCCAGAAAACGAGTAGTCGAACAGGGTTAGAGGATATATTTACAGGTAAGAGTTTTGCAGGTTGTCGAAGAGGGCCTTGACTTCGTCTACGGACATATTCTGGGTTTTTCTATTGTCGCGGGGGCGGATTGCGACTGTGTTGTTTTCGATTTCGCGGTCTCCAACCATGAGGATGTAGCTGAAGCCCTGGCTGAGCGCGTGGCGGATGCGGTTGCCCACGGTGTCCTCCTGGGCCATCATCTCGACGTGGTAGAACTTGGCGTCGAGGCGTCCGGGGGTGTCTTTGGTGGCACCTCTTCCGGAGAGCTCGTCCAGCACCTGTTGTGCATAGGCGTGATGGCGTGACGCAACGGGGATGACCACAGCCTGACGCGGGTTCATCCAGAAGGGCCATTTACCTTGGTAATGGTCAATCAGCAGCGACATGAAGCGTTCAATCGACCCGTACACCGCACGATGGATCAACACGGGCGTAGCAGATGCCTCACGCTCCGATGAGGCATAGGTCAACCCAAAGTTGCGCGGCAGCTGGAAATCCAGCTGGATCGTCGCCGTCTGATGTTGCTTGCCATTATTGTCCGTCACCAGAATGTCGATTTTGGGCCCATAGAACGCCCCGTCCCCGGCATTCACCGTCCAAACCTTCCCCGTCTGGTCCAGGGCCTGCCGTAACCCATTTTCAGCCGCATCCCATGCGGCGGCTTCCCCAGAAAACTCGTCGGGCCGAGTTGAAAGGGTGAGCTGGTAGTCGCGCAGGCCAAAGACGCCGTAAACGGAGTCAATGAGCTTCAAACAGCCCTCAATCTCCTGCTGCACCTGCTCAGGCTCACAAAAGATGTGTCCATCGTCCTGATGGAACTTGCGCACACGCGTGAGGCCGGTCAGGGCCCCCGAGGCCTCGTTGCGATGCAGCGGCGAGAAGTCGGCGTACCGAACGGGCAGCTCCCGAAACGACCGCTCGTATTGACCAAACATCACGCAGTGGCCCGGACAGTTCATCGGCTTGAGCCCGAACACCTCCTCCGGCTGCTCCCCCCCGGCCTCCCCGTGGTGCGCACCCAAAACCTGGAACATGTCGCGCTTGTAGTGCTGCCAATGGCCGCTCGTCTGCCACAGCTCGCTCTTGTAGATGAGCGGCGTCACCACGTGTTCGAAGCCAAACATGCGCTGCTGCACCTTCATAAAGTCCACCAGTCGGTCGAACAGCCGTGTCCCATATGGCAGGAAAAACACCGACCCCGGCGTGCTCTTGTCTATCATGTACAGCTGCTGTTGCTGTGCGATCTCAACATTACTCTTTGTAATCACCGCCTGCTTCTCTCCGTGACACAGTCGACGCAGAATCAGCGGCCCTGCCCCCCCTCGTCCTCTCGTCCAACAACTTCTACTCATTACTTACTCCCATTTCTCGCTCTCCCTCACTTTCCACTTCAAATTTCACTCGCGCAAAACGCGCCCTGGCATGCATGCATGCATGCATGCACTCGGTGCTGCCTGTGGGTTAGGTTTGCAGGGGGCCCGCCCCCTGCACCCCCGTGGCTCTCAAGGCTCCATCGAACACTAGCCCATAACTTCGAGCGAAGCGAGCCCAGGGGGTCTGGGGGCGTGCCCCCAGAAAACTACTTCTGGGTCAGCTGGCCCCCTGCACCCCCGTGGCTCTGCGAGGCTTCAACAAATAGAAAGGAAAAAACAGTACCCATATCCTCGCGAAGCGAGCCCAGGGGGTCTGGGGGCGTGCCCCCAGGAAACTACTTCTGAATCAGGTTTGCAGGGGGCCAGCCCCCTGCACCCCCGTGGCTCTGCGAGGCTTCAACGAATAGAAAGGAAAAAACAGTACCCATATCCTCGCGAAGCGAGCCCAGGGGGTCTGGGGGCGTGCCCCCAGGAAACTACTTCTGAATCAGGTTTGCAGGGGGCCAGCCCCCTGCACCCCCGTGGCTCTGCGAGGCTTCAACGAATAGAAAGAAAAAAACAGTACCCCATATCCTCGCGAAGCGAGCCCAGGGGGTCTGGGGGCGTGTCCCCAGAAAACCTTCAGTGTTAGGAATAAACGACTACCCATATTCTCTGACTTGCTCCATGTATATTTCCTCCAACAGATAGCCATTCAAGAAAGCTGTGGTTGCATCCATTTGATGTGGATCATAATTAAACGGTGCTGCGATAGTCAGTAGTATCTTTGCCGATATCCCTTGACAGTCGGTGAGAACGTTTCGTCATAATCAATTCCCTTGGTCTGAGAGAAACCCTTCGCAACTAACCAGGCTTTATACTTATCAACCTCACCTTTCTGCTTGTATTTCTTCTTGAAGAACCATTTTGTCTTGACTATCTTGCGATCCCTCGGCCTTTCCATCAAATCCCAGGTACCGTTCTCTTTCAACGAATTATCCTCCTAGTCCATGGCTCCTTCCAAAATAGAAGGAAGCCTCTCCGCTGTCCATCACTTCCCGGTAAGTCTGTGGGTCGCTTTTTTCCACTGACTAGACCATGTCATCATATTTCCTCATCCTAGAAATCCTTCCACTCCGAGTTCTGATTTCTTTCCCATCTGGAACTCGGTGTTCTTCCCAGAACCTCTTGGTCTCCTGAGGCATTCTATCAACCATCTCAGTGCATTGATCAGGGGGGCGTGCCCCAGTAAAACTGTGCTTAGAAAGGAATTAGTCTAAGCCGACCTACTAATAGTTTTCTTCTTTTCCGGAAAAGAAGCAAAAGCGTTAGTTCTTTGCAGAAGAGTGTTAGAAACCCAAAGCTCGGCGAAGCCGACCCTGGGGGTCTGGGGGCGTGCCCCCAGTAAACTGTGCTCAGAATGAAATTGGTTTAAGGCGATCGATATGGATAGGAATCATTTGGGTCTGTTATACTGTTGGAGGTAGAAATGGCGCCGCCTGTGGCTGGGCCGTGGTAGAATTTGTTAGCAAGATCTTCCACTGGATTTCCCAAGTCTTCCACTTGTTGTTGACCCTCTTCAGCTTCTTCCATGACGATATTCTCGTCATCTGGTTCTCCCTTATCTGACCCCTCTCCAAGGCTTCAAAACTTTTGTTCGTCCTGCGCCTCAGCAGAGGAGTCAGATTTACGACCAATATTCTCTCTAGCCCCACGGCCCTTAGGATCTGCCGGGTCTTTTCCTTCCACTTGATTTGCCCGATCAAGTTTATCCTGATCCTTGCCCGAACCATCTTTCACCTGTTCTTCTCGGACAGTGGCTTGTCCCGCCTGATATTCCCGACCAGGAACCTCGGTGTTGTCCTTTTGACAAGCCTCCTCCGGATCGATCCGTTCCTCGATCCTTAACCAGATCTTTTACCCTGACCAACCTCCTCCTTCTGCTCGGAACGTCAACTTGAACTTCCTTTTCGGTTTAGAGCAGAATAAGCCTAGATGAGCCAATGACTGGTCGTGGAACTCCCAGATTGCTTCCCGCAAACCTGCCCTCCCTTACACCAAAAATCCCATTGCCGAACCTCTCTGCTATCGCCAAGCAGTTGTTCACGATATCTACATGATAAGCTTCGACTAAAATCTTGTTTTCCGGTAAAAATACCTTGTATACTCCAGTCCTCCAGGTTTATCCCACCAAAATTCCGTAAGTCCCGGAAAATTCGAATTTGCGCTTTGGTCCATTCTTTAAATTATCATACACATACGTGTCTTAACCAAAGATAAAGTACGAGGACTGTACCGTGTCCCCGAAGTGACATTTCACAGGAACCTCGCTATTCTTCCTTGTCGGCACCCGATTTCTGATTAACGCAGCTTGTTCCACTGCCTGAGACCAAAACTAGGTGTCTAGTCCCGGCACCATTAGCATATATCGAGCACTTTCAATCAGATTCCTGCTCATCCTTTCGGCCACACCGCTCAACTCTTGTGTGTATGGAGGGGTCACCTCATGCTTAACGCCTCTCTCACGGAGGAACGCCTGAAACATAGCCTTCTGGCAGTCAGAACCTCCATCTGAAAACCGTAACATGCCTTGTATAATCATCAGTCACTGTGAGAAAATACCTTTCTCTCTTCAATCCAACCGTGTGCATAGGCCCGCAGACGTTCGAGTGAATTAACTCCAGCAGTCTCGAGGCTGATTTTCGTATCCCAAATTTCTTCTTGTGAGCTTTTCCCAGTTGACAATGTTCGCACCAGCCAACCTGTCTCCCAAGATTGGTTATACCCGTGACCTTTCCCGCCTTAATCATGTCTTTGATCTTTCCAAAGTTCAAGTGAGCTAGATCGCAATGCTTTTCCAGCAGGTCCGCGTTGACCTTTCCATTGACACGAATGACTTCTGACCTCTATTCGCCCTCAAGTCCATCCTAAACATACCACCATTCCTTTTTGAGATGTGCATGACCGGAATGGAATCCCTGTATGGGACGATAATACCTCTCTGGAACAGGACACCACCTGTGTCGTCCATGAACTTGTCGACCGACGCCAGATTCTTCGTTGCATCAGGACATATCATGCTGTTTTTAAGTACCACGTCAACCGATTTCTTTCCTGCTCTGTTCCTCAACTTTCCTCTGGATGTTCCTAACCCAGCAATACGGTGTTTGACGCCGCCCAAGGTCTGGACATACCTCACAACCGGTATGAAATTCCCCAAACCTTCTTTGTCCAAATGTGCTTGATGCACGCCGAACCTGCATAAGAACCACCCTCGTCACCCGAGAAATACCTAGACTCTTCCACTCTGCAAGCCTGTGGCTCCTTATCCTTCCTAGCGGTTCAGTCCTTCTTGTTTGGACACTTTTCCTTGCAGTGTTTTGTACTACCACAGATAAAACATTTCCCTTTCTTGTTGTGCTTGTCCTGTGAACTACCTTGACCATACGAAACCGAGAATGCCTTCGTCTTAGTACTCGTGAGGTTAGCCACGAGTTTGTGCTTAGACTGGGCATAGATAATTTTGTCCACAACTAATCCAATTTGAAGTTGGGACTGGTTATTATCGCTTCAAAGAGAGGCTGGTTGTACGTCTGCATATCAATGAGACGCAGCAACAAAAAAATATTCTCAACACTTGATTTGTTGAATCTCGACTTCATTTCCTTTGATTTCTGAAGAAATGTGTCATGGTCCTTGATCTCATTGTAGTAAACTCCTCTACAAATCTCATCAGGTACCGATAATCCGGTTCCTGTATTCCCCATCAATTACCTTCAAAATTCCATTTGGATCGGCATCCTGAGGATCATCCACTCACTTGCCACATGTGCACTGACCACCTCGTGTATAGTGTCCAGCATGAGCGCCCTAGCATTTCCACACCATCCTCATTGTCTGGAGATTCCTCCTCCGTGCCATTGTTCTTTCGTACACCCATGGCACCCGGATCCGTTGGAAAAGAGAACTTATGGTCATCATTGACCTCGACCTTGTACTTCCTCTTTACCGTCTTCCTGTAACGAGAAAATCACTCCGTAAAGTTTGAACAATCCGACTTTAGAAATTTGTCTCGATTGTACATCCACATATCCACTTGATCTACGCCAGCAGATGCTAACGCCGCCGCACTGCCACACTGACCGCGCTTTGACCAGCAGCACTACCATGTTGAAATTGATCACTGTCCATATTACTTAATCTCTATTCTAATCAAAACCTAACCCAGTAGTGTATTTCTGGGGGCACGCCCCCAGACCCCCTGGGTCGGCTTCGCCGAGGCCGGGTTGCATCTTATATCAAGTTTCACTATAATACCAAGTAATATGGACGGTGACCAATTTCAACAGGGGCCAGCACCCTGCACCCCTGTGTCTCTGCGAGGCTTCAACGAATAGAAACAACTGAACTTTACCCATAACCTCGAGCGAAGCGAGCCCAGGGGGTCTGGGGGCGTGCCCCCAGAAAAACCACACCTGGGTTAGGTTTGCAGGGGGCCAGCCCCCTGCACCCCCCTGGCTCTGCGAGGCTTCAACGAATAGAAAGAAAGAACCACTACCCATAGCCTCGAGCGAAGCGAGCCCTGGGGGTCTGGGGGCGTGCCCCCAGTAAAACCCGTTCGTGTTTTAGGTTTGTAGGGGGCCAGCCCCCTACACCCTCATGGCTCTGCGAGGCTTCAACGAATAGAAAGAAAGAACCACTACCCATAGCCTCGAGCGAAGCGAGCCCCGGGGGTCTGGGGGCGTGCCCCCAGTAAACAGTTCTGGGTTAGGGTTGAAGTGTGGGCTGGTGGAGTTTGTGCGTGACGTCAGAGTGGGCAGCTGGGAGGAACCAGCCGCGCGCGCCGGCGGGCCGGTGACCACACGGAACAAGACCATCAGGAGTGTTTATAAGATAATACGTAGACGGCTTCGTAGGCATGAGCTTAGACGCCAAAATCGTGCTGCTGGGCGCGCAGGGTGAGTGTTGAGACGGGAGGTGCTGGAGCGGTACTGACGGAAGTGTAGGCGTTGGGAAGACGTCGTTTGTGGTGCGATACGTGCGAAACACGTTTCAGGAGGGCAACGCGTCGACGATAGGGGCGTCGTTTCTGGCGAAGAAGGTGCAATTAGACGAGTGCGTGGTGCGGCTGCAGATCTGGGACACTGCTGGACAGGAACGGTTCCGGTCCATGGCGCCGATGTACTATCGGTCGGCGAGCTGCGGGATCCTGTGCTACGACATCACCTCCGAGGCGTCGTTCCGGGCGATGCACTCGTGGCTGCTGGAGCTGCAGGAGAACCTGGACCAGGACATCCTGATCCACATCGTGGGGACCAAGCTGGACCTGGTCAACCAGGACCCGTCGCGGCGGGAGGTGCCCTTCGAGACGTGTGTGGCGTATGCATCCAAGTACCTCAGTCGCAACGGCGAGGACGGCGCCGAGGCGTGCCACGAGATCTCCGCGAAGGACGACGAGGGCGTGCGCGAGGTCTTCGAGGTCATCACCCGCAAGCTCATGTTGCGCCGGGCCAAGATACGCAGCCACCAGCTCCAGCGACAGGAAGAACAGGCCCAGACAATCTATGTGCATAACGACGAACCCGAACCAACCAAAGGCGGCCCCTGCTGCTAACGACGACCATCCACGTATTATGAAGTATGAACTAAACCCTCCATGTAGCATAAATCTCCAATTCTATTTCACGATCAATCTTACTCCCCTCAGACTCTTAGACTGCTTTCTGGGGGCACGCCCCCAGGCCCCCTGGGTCCGCCTCGCGGAGTCTTGGGTAGGTATACTGGCCTCAAAACTAACTCTGGTTCTGCCATTTGCCTCCTCGTCAAGCCAGAACTAATTATTGATTAGGTTTTCTGGGGGCACGCCCCCAGACCCCCTGGGTCCGCTTCGCGGAGTTTTGGGTAGTTATACTGGCCTCAAAACTAACTCTTGTTCTGTCATTTCCTTCCTCGTCGAGCCAGAACTAGCTGTTGGTTCTTCAGGTGGCTTTTCTGGGGGCACGCCCCCAGACCCCCTGGATCCGCTTCGCGGAGTCTTGGGTAGGCATACTGGCCTCAAAACTAACTCTGTTCTGCCATTTGCTTCCTCGTCCAGCCAGAAATAGTCGTTGATGCTTCAGGTAGCTTTTCTGGGGGCGTGGGTCCACTTCGCGGAGGCTTGGGCATGTAAACTGGTCTCACAAGGAGCCCTGTTCGGCCCTTTGCTTCCTCCAGGACAGAACTAATTGTGTTCTGTTTCTTCACCTTTCGGGCACGCCTCCGGGTCCCTGGGACGGCTCTGCCGAAATACGGGTAGAAGCATTCGTTCATTCGTTGAAGCCTCGCAAAGCCACAGGGCGCAGGGGGCTGCAAATCTAATCACAAGTGTGTTTTCAAGGCCCATAGACCACTTCGCCAAGTTTTAGTAGAAGCATTCTTTGAAGCCTCGCAGAGCCACGGGGGTGCTTGTAAATCCAATACCGAGTGTGTTTTCAAGCCAGGGTCCGCATTGTCAAGCTTTAGTAGAAGCATTCGTTGAAGCCTCGCAGAGACACAGGGTTTCAGGGACTAGCCCCCTGCAAATCCAATCCTAAGTATGTTTCCAAAGCTCCAGGGTAGTAGAAGGATTCGCTGAAGCCTCACAGAGCCACGGAGGTGCAGGGGGCCAGCCCCCTGCAACCCTAAATCACAAGTAGTTTCCCAGACCCCCAGGGCTCGCTTCGCTCGAGATTTTAGGTAGCGTTCGATCAAGCCTCGCAGAGCCACGGGCCAGCCCCTTGCAAACCCAATCCCAAGTGTGTTTTCAAAGCCTCAATACCGCTTTGCTGAGTCTGGAGTAAGTACACTGGTCTCAGGAATAGCTCTGCTCTGTCCTTTGCTACTTCTTCAAGCCAGATTAATTCTGTTCTGCCGTTTATCTTTTTCGACGTCCTTCTAGTCCCCAAATCCCTCCAGTCCGCTTCACGGAGGTTTGGCTATGTAAGCAATCCTCAGAACTAGCGATTGTTCATTCCTTAACAGAGGGGAAAGAACTTGGTTCGTGGTATTGCATCTGTAGGTTTTGAGAAAGAGAGCGCTTTTCCCTTCTGTTTCCGGAAAGTTGCCCAATACTTACATTGTTTAGGGGAGAAGTATGCAGCTAGTTGTAAACTGCGACTGAAATCTCTATACCCAGGCTGCAGCTAATTTGATGAGAATTCTGCTTTGTGAATTTAATGGCCCGCTTAACAGATCGTTATGCGCGTTGGTAATAGTGATTGGCATTCCTTGGAAATATCGCTGGTAATATAATAAGTGTCTTAGTCTTGGGGGTTGAACTGAGTTTAATTTGTTTAGAGTTACTCGTTTCCGGTTAAATATTTTCTGAAGGGAGAGACGTGGGGGTTTTGAACCTAACACAGCCTTGGTTGGGGGCGATAAAGGTTGAATTCGTCCATCCGCTTGACACTGGTATATCGACTTTTAGGTTTGTTCTTTTCTAGAAAGGAACCAAAAACGTGGCTTTGCGAGACCCGACGAAAGGAAACAAGCGTTCATGCAACACCCAATTAAAGCTAAATAATCTTGCATCATTTTTTTGTCGCCCTAATTTTCTTACGTCTACCATTCGTATGTGTCATCAAGCACAGGTGACGGGTTCTCTACACGTTAATACCATGATGATGAATCAATTGATGGCTGCTGGAATCCAGCACAACATGCCGAAACATCACTTACACCATCAATAATATTGAACCATACCCAGTATTTCGGCTATGTTGACCTATCTTGCCACAGATATCCCAGGGTTTATATTACAATATATCTCGAACGATCCAAATCATTTCTACCTTCTGAGGAAAGAGTTATCGTATCTACTAATTCCAGGATTAAAAAGATTTTGCACACCCGAACATTTGGTATTACGGTTATCAAGTAATCTCTTTTACTGAAACTACATAAAATAACGTCACGATCATAGTTCTGTCGCTTGGCAAATGTGGGTTTCTAAAGGCTCACACGCTGTTAGTCTGAGACTCCAAATCTTGTCATATAATACGAAACTCATATTTTGAACGTCACATCGAAATCAGAGATCACCACATAACGTCATTTAGAGAATAATGGATACAGATCGACCTCTTATAGTTATATCGATACGAGAATATGCATAACTTCCCCTCAAAAGAAACCGCTTCAGTGTTGCGATAGCAGAAGGCCAGCCCCCTGCACCCCTGTGTCTCTGCGAGGCTTCATTGAATAGAAAGAATAAACTATTGCCCGTAATTTCGAGCGAAGCGAGCCCATACCCCCAGAAAACTACTCCCGGGTTAGGTTTGCAGGGGGCCAGCCCCCTGCACCCCCGTGGCTCTGCGAGGCTTCAACGAATAGAAAGATAGATCACTGCCCATAACCTCGAGCGAAGCGAGCCCTGGGGGTCTGGGGGCATGCTCCCAGAAATCTATTTCGGTTAAGGTTTTGCAGGGGGCCAGCCTCCTGCACCCCCGTGGCTCTGCGAGGCTTCAACGAATAGAAAGATAGATCACTGCCATAACCTCGAGCGAAGCGAGCCCTGGGGGTCTGGGGGCCTGCCCCCAGAAAACCACTACAGAACGACGACCTCACGTTAAAAGTCCGCATTAGAGGTTCTAAAACAGTTTTGGATGGGTTAGGGTTGGGTGGATTTGAATTTGATGATGGAAAGTCCCAACGGGGGACAGAAGAGGACGAGAGGTTGTTGGTTGGTACGAGGTAAAGAATGGAGGATCCTTTGATTGTGCTGCGGTCAGCGATAGCGGCTGGGAAGAAGCCGAAGCTTGTTGATGGGGCCGGAGGCGAGACTGAGGATATCACCAAGGCGGAGAGTTTGGAGTTTTCGTCGGTGCCGGGCATTTCAGAGGAGACTATCAAGTTCCCGTTAGACCAGGAAACGCGGTTTGAGAGCAAGGATCCAGAGTCAAAGATGCTGGATCTGCGGACGGTGTATAATTGTTATGTGACGCGCGAGATGGGCATGACCGAGTATATCACAGAGTCTGGTGAGCGGGGTATTTATAATCTGAAGTTTTTGGAGAGGACCGATCTGATCACGTGGCTCGAGGGTGCCTCTTCGGAGAGCGACTATATAAAGCCGGCCAAGTCCAGTGCTGTATCTTCTGCGAAGGATGCAGCAGCAGACAAGAAGAGCAGTGGTAGCAGTCTGAAGCGGCCCAGAGAGGTGGATCCGGAGCTTCAGCGGATATACGATCATGAGCGATCGCTGATAAACCACAACGTTGCGCTTCGCGGGAACAAGATGATCAGCTTTGAGTCCGTGTCCAGCGAGTGTCGCTCCAAGATCATTGGCGAGTATAAAGCCAAGGCCAAGCAGGGCTCACAGAAACCGTCATCATCAAGTGCAAATGCGGGTCCCACACAGGCATCCCGAGAATCATCGTCAAAGCAGAGAAAGGACCCAATTATCATTCTCTCGCCCTCTGCGTCTGCATTGTTGAACATGCAGAATGTGAAGCAGTTCCTAGAGAACGGCGTGTATGAATACAACCAGTCGATGTCGGGCCTATCCGACGTGAACTACGTCAAACGAACCTCCACACGCCTGGGCGGGACTGTTAAGCTGCTGGTGGTGAACTCTGTAGAAAAGTTCAAACCGGAATACTGGGATCGGGTCGTGGGGGTGTTTGTCACCGGCCAGCCATGGCAATTGAAGCCTTATAAATGGTCCGACCCCAATGTCCTCTTCCAAAAGGTCCAGGGCTTTGCGTTGGTCTTCAAAGGAGACCCATTGCCCCTGACCTTGAAGCAATGGAACGTCGATGTCGTTCCCATCGACCGCAACCAACGGTTCAAAGACTCCGAGGTTGTCGAACGAATCTGGGATAAAATCGAAACCGCCCTCAAAATGAGAGGCTACGGTAACAAATACGTCAAATAGTTGTATATTTATGAACCGCTAATTAAAACCCGACAGATACTACTTTCCCTCTATCATCCTACGTACGTAGAACTGATTTTCTGGGGGCACGCCCCCAGACTCCCTGGGCTCGCTACGCTCGAGGTTATGGGCAGAGTTCTATCTTTCTATTCGTTGTTAAGCCTCGTAGAGCCACGGGGGTGCATGGGGCTGGCCCCCTGCAATCGTAACATACGAACGGGTTTTCTGGGGGCATGCCCCCAGACCCCCAGGGCTCGCTTCGCTCGAGACTATGGAAATAGTCTGTTCTTTCTATTAGTTGAAGCCTCGCAGAGCCACGGGAGTGCAGGGGGCTGCCCCCCTGCAATCATAGCATACGAACAGGTTTTCTGGGGGCACGCCCCCAGACCCCCAGAGCTAGCTTCGCTCGAGACTATGGGTAATGGTCTATTCTTTCTATTAGTTGAAGCCTCGCAGAGCCACGGGAGTGCAGGGGGCTGGCCCCCCTGCAATCATAGCATACGAACAGGTTTTCTGGGGGCACGCCCCCAGACCCCCAGAGCTCGCTTCGCTCGAGACTATGGGTAATGGTCTATTCTTTCTATGAGTTGAAGCCTCGCAGAGCCACGGGGGTGCAGGGGGCTGGCCCCCTGCAATACCTCGGAAAAGATAACTACGGGGGGATTGCGTTGGCGTTGGTCTCAAGGGTAAGATCCAATGTTGCTGTGTTGATTCATTATTATTAAAGTCTGCTGAATTAGTATCTTTCCTTCATTCTTGATGAGATGATTCTAAGATTTCCGTAGACCTTTCCTGGAGGGGCACCGAGAATGAGACTGACAATTGTTTCACGGGCGATTTTAATATTAGAGAAGCCACCTAGGATGTGGATGGTAGAGTCGGCGAGAACGACACGGGTTCGAGATGCATTTTCAATGGCAAACTTGGTTTTTCCGTCCTTACCAGCAATACGGCCGATAGCACGAGACAAGTGGTCACCAGTCAGGGACTTGACATCCTTGACCTCAAAAGTCTCTATGTATAGGTCATCAAGTCGTAACAGGGCAATGGCATCATCAATATCAAAGCCCATATTAATTGCACGCAGGAAATCTTCTGCCTTCTGCATCGCACCTGGGTCAGTAGTCTGGTCACATGTTCGAAACAAAACCCTCTTTCGCGCAGGTTTTATCATGACTTGTAGTTTGAGATGTTCGACTAGCGGTTGATAAATTTTCATCCACGAAGTCTTGAATGCATTGAATCGATGTGGTGGGATCTGAATAGATCGCATCTCCTTCTTCACCTTCTTCCCAGTGTCCTTAGCCGCAGGGAAACGAGGTCGACCATCCTGGTCCACAACCAGCTCTTCAGTTCCTCCTGGGACCTTTTCGTTAACTTCAACTGAATCTTTGTCAGCCAAGGACCCCGCAGTTGCGTCAATTAGGACATCATCCTCATCCTCTTCGATCCTGTTATCCTCCTGCACATGAGTAGGCTCAGTGGCCTGATCTATCCTCGCCGTTGGTGCAGACATGTCGATAACTTGAATTTTTCACCGAAATTTTT